>JALPQI010030844.1:0-99408 GCA_025490895.1 Thaumatotibia leucotreta
AACTCCACTCGTGTTAGGTTGGCAACAAGTATTTTCACTTTCATTTCTATGTAATTGAACGATGATAATGGAACAGAACGTTGTCATTCCATCGACTCGATTATTTCTTATCTGTGGTGTACCATGTGTCAAATCAGTCACTTCCTTGCTCAGTCACGTCAGTCAAGTGTCAATGTCAACCGGTAATATTTTGCCGCGAAAGATGTTCATTTGTTGAAAGCTGTATTTATGCTAACTCTATGCTCGTGCCGCGTACTATAGTAACGTAAACTGCAGTTGTGTTGTGATTGTGATCAAGGAAAAAATAAAGAAAACGTGTACCAGTGGAAGGAAGGTCCAGTAAAGTACTATTTAATTAATAAAATTAATGTTTTGTGGTGTGTGTTTTTGGTTTTGCTCTGTACAAGGCTATACAGTAAAAGTTCTTACTTTGCCCACAATATCACCAAGGAAATGCTCTCTCTATAAAATAAAAGCATAATTATGAGCATGAGCAACATCAAGAAGAAACACAATAAGCGAAAATTTATAGAATAGGAATGTATAAAAGGTAAAACATCAAAGTAACTGTCAGTGTCAACACTGTCAACTGTCAAGTCTGATTGTCATGAGACGAGAATAAAGTAAAATGCATGTGTCATGTTGTTTTTTGTGTGTTGTCTGTTTCACTAAATTATTTTACTAAATCAAATTAATTTATAATTAGCACAAAAAGGTATGTTTTTTTAATCTTCTGATTTTTTTTGGTGTCTCCTGATTTTTTTCTTCCAATTCTCCTTTTTTTCATGCAGGTGGAGTTTGCAGCACTGTTTTTACCGGCGGCGGCGGCGCGCCGGCGCGGCGCTCATGTCTATTCAGTATAGATTTTAGACTAATATCTGTATTGTGTATATTATAAAGAATAGTTTTTTTTTTATTTATTTTATGAGATATTTGCTGGTCAAGTTATGGTTCCAATATTGTGTGTTCGGGCCAAAAGATGAACGACGGTCAACTTTTGGGCAAAGGCTCGAATTTTCAAATGCTTGTGTAAATTATAATAAAATAGCTAGATGTAATATTTATATATAAAATTACAATCAGTTTTGTAGTTGATTTTTAGACCAAAAGATGAACGACCCTTTCTTCATGTAACACGTTTTAAAGTAATTTACTTTTGTATGGAAACGGGATTGTTCAACTCAAGAATCGCTGTCCAAAAAGTGAACTGAAAATTTACTGGTTCACCTTTTGGGTTGGATTCCAATAAATGAATTCGAATCAATATAGTTCGTTCATTTCGTTGATGCGGTCTCCAAAACATGAACCAACTGATTTTATTGAACGGTTGAATTTGGGGGAATAATTAAACTTTTGTTCTTAGAGATCAGATTGTTACACAATGAACACAGTGTTTATATTTCATTAAAAGAAGGTTCTTAAAGTTAAATACAATTAATTTATCTAAGAAATCAACGTTTTTGCTATTCTCTATTCATCTATTGGAGTTTTGGCGTTCATAATATATTGGTCTCGCTATATTGCAATTATGCTGGTTCATCTATTGGGGTCAAATTGTTCAGTGATAGGGCACTTTGTTCAACTATTGGTGAATTTGGGTCCTTTTTTAATATTATATTTTTTATAAAATTACTGAAGTTTTATACGAGGCACGAAAATAACTTATTCTAAACTCAATTAAATGCGGAATCATATTAAAAAATAAAAATTGATGAATATGAGTTACATCATATAGAAAAAAATATTTAAAGTTGGGAAAGTTGCTTAACTGTTCATCTATTGGTGATTTTACCCTACGTCAAATTGAAAACATCCCCACTTCACGAGTTGGGTAGGTAGGGGCCCGAATTTTTTTTATATTATATTAATCATGCCGACAAAGTGGTAGAATAAAAACTAAAAACAAACATTTATTTCGGGCACCTCCTCATCCTAAGTACTGAAGTGGGGATGATTTTTTTTTAGGTACCTACTCCTGACTATATTAGTGTAAGGACTGTGTGGTATCATTGAACAGATCTCTTAAAAAGAATAAGGGTATTCAAAAAAAGTTTTTTTCTAAAGTCAATAGCTTCACCCAAGTAACATGGGCCTGAAGGCTTAAAACGAATTTATCTATTGATAGTCTATTCGCAGTTTATTTTTAGATAAGGGCTTTCTATAAATGGTTTCTATGAAGAAAAAGTATCCTTATAGTGTATCTTTTCTCATATTTGATTTTTTTAGATGATTTGATCTATAGAACTCGTATTTTAAGTACATTTTTAGGTATGACGATTATCTTAGGACATATTGTTCTATAAATAGTTAATAAAGCCTAAAGGTACCTATTTTCCAGTATTTTATTAGATAAGATGGTAAATGTTAAGATTTAACTTTCTACAGATATTCCGTATTAGCTAGTGGTACTCTTATGTTTGTTTATAAAAAGACTAAAGTCTACATAAACTACTTTTGTAGATATCTTTCAGTATGTCTAATAATATGTTAGTGAAATAATGGTTCCAGTGTTTATTTGCTTAAAGATAATGTAAATAAGTGCAATTTTACTAGATCAGCTGGCTTTATGCAATGGAGACAGTAAAACAAATTAAAAGATCTGGTGGCTTTCGGCGGAGAGTCAGCAAATATTTAAAAATAGAAGAAAATACAGAGAAGGAGCAAAAGAAGTTCCGATTCTGATTTGCGACTCATGAATTAAGCGGGTAAGATTATTAAAATAATAAATAAAGATTAGACAATAATTTTAATTGCGGAATGGTTCCATCTACCTATAAATAAATAAACAATGCGTGTCAAATGTTCATTCTTAGAAATCGGGGAAACTTTATACAGATAGGTACGAATATGATCATTTAGTTATATCTACCTAATTTAATACGATCCACAAAAAATAAACTTTCCGCCCTCTTCAAATACACTGATAAAACTAAACATAACACGTTAAAACTGCTACAAATCGGCCGCGTGAACCGTGGATACACCAAACAATTCAACATGTCAAGACGTGCGTCTCGCGACTACTCCGCACGCGCGCACGCCGGCGGCGCGAAGTTGCGATTATACCATTACATTATTTCATATTGTCAACAAATAAAAAACAAATTTCTTTAAGAAGGTAACTTCTTGAATTCGTTCTGCATTAATCCATCCAAAATGATACATAACGCACTCAAAATGCCAGTTCTCTGATTGATGTCTAGAAATACCGTGAGAAGTTAAAACAGTATACAAAAATGGCAGTTTATAGGTAATCTTAAACCACTCATAAACCAGTTTATTCCTCGACTAGGAAGTTTGGTTTGCAACAAGTAAAAATAGTCTTGTCATTTACTAGAGCTATACTACAGATTATTCTTTAGAAAGTTTGTTTTAAAGAAATCATTTTTCTAGACAAGTTTAACTAGACGACATTTTTACTGCCTAATATTTTGTGAAATTATTGTAGCGAACTAATTTTTGGCTTGTTTTTGTACTTTTATGAATATATTATCTGTAACAAATCGTCCTATACTTTTTAATATACTATATTATGAATGAAACAAATGGCTTAAACATATAAACACAATAACTTTTTTTTTAATATTTTTATATTTGGTTAATATTTTATTAAATATTACATTTCAAGCGGGCGCTCTTATTTAAAGAGAGTTTTACACAAATTCAGCGAGAGACTTTCATCCGCACCAAGTTTTGCAAGTTTAAGTATCAGTATTAGCCGATGAAAACTAGGCGCATGAAATAAGAAGTTAGAAATTTGTCACGCCATTTTGTAATATTACCTTAGCATTATTCTTTTGAGATATGCGCCATTATACGTATCGTTGTCTATTTCTATTAAAATCTTTCTTAAGGTTGGCAGGGTTGAGTTAATTTGGTTTTAAAACTTCTCAGGTAAATACTTCTGTTTAGCTCTCAAGCTTATCTATTAACCATCTACTAGTGCATATCGTGGTCTATAAATAGTATAGAAAGACTCTAGAAGAATGCCTTAAGACTATTTGAAAATGTTTAATTCTTAACTCTGTCTATTCGTGGTTTCTAGAGGGAGACTTATGAATAGTTACAAGGTTGTGCCCACTTTACTATAGACTATCTATAAGCGTTATTGAAGATAGCTTGGGGGCAATGTTACTCTTATGGTAGACAATCAAATCGAAGTTTATTAGATATCTAATATCCCCTTTCTAGATTGGCTTTTGTTACTTGGGCAGACATAACATAACCGCTCCAGAATAACAAAAAATTGTGTCCCCCCCCCCCCTCTAACTTTTATTAAAAAAATATATTGTAAACAAATGTTCAAGATATGTACATAATTTGTACGTTATTTTTTAAAAAAGTGCGTTAAAGGTTTTGGAGATTTTGAACAAAATTAGTGGCGTGGGCATAAAGTATGGTCCCTAGCCACGCCACCTAAAATAGCGCAGTAGGACTGTTGATTGTTATTTTTATAGTGTTAAATAATTGTACGAAAATTGTTCGTCCTGAATATAGCGACCAAAGAAGAAAGACTGACACCTCCTGTGAAAATTTGAACTCCTAGCTATCACCGTTCATGAGATAGTCTGGTGACAGACGGACGGACGGTTGGATGGCGGGTTGCTTATATTCAGGACGAACAATTTTCATAATATCAAGTCAAATTTGCATAATAAGTTTTATTTGATTTGGTTCTTAATTTTGCTTTAAATTGACCGTCAGTCATGATGATGCTCTTGTCAAATAGATTGGCGTCAGTGTTTAGTGTATAATATGTATAGCTGTATGCTGTGTAGGCATTTCTGATACTGATTTATTGTCTACGAGGAAAGGCACTGTTGAAATAAAAAGCGACATATTTTTAACTTATATATTTAATTCAATATACACCTAACACTACCTTGCGGACACAAGAAAATATAATATATCCAATATAATAAAGTGATATATGTCAAAAAAAACCCACGTAATATACATGAATGCAATCAATAATACTTCAGTAAACTTGTCTTGGTATTCTATGTAATAACGATAATCAGTGAAATGATAGAACATGACACGGGAGCTCGGCGAGTCGTACGCTGTTTCGATGTGTTTCGCTCCGTTTGTTGGAAATTATTACAAAAACTACTTTATATTGCACCATCTCAGTCATGTGTTAAACGGTTTGCGTTTAGATCTAAACTTAATGTTATACAAAAGTTATAAAAACGCGATTTATTCCTAATGTACAGTCGACGTCATAATACACCGATTCGCCACACTTACGGTTTAAACAAGGCAACGTGTTACATATTTTCGGTATAAAAATCTATGGCTACATAAACAGTTAGAGGCAGTAACATGGATGACTGATAACTATTACAACTACAAAACCAATGCGATATTGAGTCATACCAAAAATATTATACAGATTCTATACAGATGTTTCTAAGGCTATGACTAGGGTTTGTTTCAATACCCTAGATAAGTCTTAAGTTCTTAACACAAACATTTATTACAACCATCAGGAAAATTGGTTAGCAGCAACTTGTTCATCCTATTACCTATTAGATGATTGATATAAAATCAAAAACATTTTCTACTTATGTTGTAGATCAAATTTATTGTCATGGTTAAAACCTTGCTTCTTTAATCAACTTTCATACATCTAAAATGTGATTGTTGTATGGTGACGCATGGTGTGACGTGCGCAGCTCAGCGCAGTCCCGAGTGCTCCGACGAATAGAGCCTCGGTATCAGGACGTCGACTGCGCGACCGTGCCAGCTGCCGCAGTAGTGCTCAACTTAGCCCCGGTCAACACCGTCTATCTATAGGCGAGATTAGGTACAAAACATACGATCACTTACGTACTATCGCGATGCTAGCAAATGCTACTGTTCGGAACGGTTAACAATCTTTGTAATATTATTGCTTTATCAATTGAATTATTTTAGACTTTTTAAGTAATTATCTTATATGAAATACAGTTGAGTTTACATTGTGAGGTCCATGGTATAAAAATTTACAACTTATACAACAATTTGCAATATATTTCTAGTAAGAAGGGCGGAACTGTGATTCCAGTTTATAAATTGAGTTGTAAATTCTTATGCAATTGGGCCCCTGGTATGAATTTCGACTACCACGAAAAAGGCGTAAATAACTTTCTGACAAAGATTAAAAACGTAGACGTTTTAATTGTCGTAGCGTATGTCTGAAGTAGATGATCGATAATGTTATTTTAACAGATTTCTGAGGACACAGGCTTCCTCGTCAAACCAGCTATACATATCAATTTCAAAAGGCTTGCATATTATATGTATAATACGATTTCAGCATGTGAATAAACATTTGCTCAATTGAGCTATTGGAAGTCTGTCAAGTTTAACTTGTAGAATAATTCTACACATACTGAACAAATGTAATATTAGATAAAAGACGCGAGTCATTTTATCTGGTTGAAAGTAACAATGTAACGCTAAAATAACTGTTAAAGAGACAACCAACACTGGGTCGCCCTTACGTTATTCCAATCTCTTAAGTATTTTCTGAATCAAATGAATGCTTCTCTTCTATACATAGTTCGTATTTTTTTATTAACATAAATTACTTAGAAATAAACAGGTAAATTCAATACAAATAACGGTAAGTTATTTAAAAAGACTTTAATACTTTGATACAAAATGTATTTAATAAGTGGTTTACGTCCAGTTTTGTCCCCTAATATTCACCAGAAATAAAATAAATTCAAATGAAAAATCAGTACTTGGAATGAAGGACCATAATTCAGTCGAACTCGCATTGCATTGTTATTAATAACCAATTTTACTAATATTAACTTAATAATTGATACATTTTTACCATACCATTATGGTATTCTCTATAAAATCCACAGGACTTCATATTTTTGTTGCATATAATTTTCATTGACCCACAGATTGGAATAAAACAATATACCACAACATAAATGATTCCACATGACATTTTTCCATATTCAATATCTGTGAGTCAAATTATTTTCAGTGAATACATTTCACGGCCAGTTTTGATAGAATCAATTTCGAATTATTAGTATAAAGCTTAATATTTTATTATTTGAAAACAGATTAAAATATTAATGCATGATATACTATTAGTTACTTAGTCTGGCACAATAAATTTGACTGAAATATAGGTTGTATCAATAATGGAAATAAAGCTTTACTTTCAAGGACAAACTAAATACATTTAATGAAGATAAATTAACACACAAATATGGACGGCTGTCGAAGAAGACAGACGTGAATGATTATAATTTATAACTTATTAGTTTATGTTTCAAGTCATAATCAAAACATAAGTAATGCATAGTCTAAACTGTGCATAGCAAAATTGTGCATGAAGTTGCTTTTATTTTCAGCAAACACTGCAAAAGGCAATTACGTTATTTGATATTTAATTAAATTACAAAGTCTCATATTGCATTATCATAACATTAATACCTATTTCAGACTTTGTAATATTTATAAATAATTTTAATTTGTATACAAGACATACTGGGTATAAATAGTCTTTACAAATGTTAAAAATAATGTTAAATGGAAAACTGTAAAGGCCTGAATAAAATATGTCTTAGCATAAAACCCAAGTTTTATATTGTAATATTCATTATTTTTAGTTTATGGCATATATTCAATAATTATAGGTTTATAAAAATAAGTTGAATATTACAGTGTTAGTTTTATACGTGCATGTGGCGAGCGGCGACGTGGCCGCTGGCGAAGCACCGCGGTTGCCGGCTCATTACAGTAGCACACATTTCTTTCTCTTCACTGGTTCCGGAGGCTCCAATGCAGCCAGGATAGCCTCATCAAACACATTCTTCAGCCCTTTCTGTAATATTATAATATAATGTATGGTTAATAAACTGATAAGTTGATAACATACATTTTAAAAATTCTCTTGACAGCCAAAAACTATAATTAAAGATGATGAAAATAGGTCACTAACCTGTGTAAGCGCAGAACATTCTACATATTTAACAGCTTTCAGTTCCTTTGCCAGTTTTTCCCCTTGTTCTAATGAAACTGGCTTTTGTTTAATCTTAGCAAGCTTTTCCATAGTAACGGGATCATCTCTAAGATCTATCTGTGTCCCAACCAATAAGAAAGGTGTCTTCTGTTGATGGTGCGTTATTTCTGGTACCCACTGAAAACAGATTTGTAATATATTACCTCTTACATACATAGAAAACAATAAAAATGTAACTAATATAGGCCTCGCATAAAGTAGATAATACAAACCTTTTCCTTAACATTTTCAAATGAACTTGGGCTCACCACACTGAAGCATACAAGGAAAACATCTGTCTGAGGATAACTCAATGGTCGTAGCCTGTCATAATCTTCCTGACCTGAAATATAAATTATAAAAAATTATTAAGTGTCCTAATATTATAATTTTTTAATTTTATGAGGATGCCATCTTTTACACATAAAAGGAATGAAGATGCTAACATGTAAGATTATACTTTAGACTAGGAATATTTTATATGGAATTAGAAAGAAATAAGTTTAAACTAAAAACTTGTTTTTGATCCTCATAATAATGTAAATATTAGTTTTGCTATCAAGAATAATTAAGACATCCTGTCCTTTATCATTAGATAATTTGTTTATAATAGAGGCTAGTTATAATTGTAGAAATATAATTTTAAGAATAATAAGTATTTCTTGTACATACATGAAAATCATTTGTTTAAATGTATATGAAAGTGTACATGGCATGGGCTCAGTTAATTTCATTAAACTATGCTATATGTTGAATGGATTTAGACACCCGACTCAATATGGATAAATAATTAAAAATAGATCAATGTGTTTCAGTTTTCAAGTATGTTCCTAAGAATTAATCTTTTTTATTTATTTCACTTAAATGAAAATGCTCTAATAGGTGCTCCATTATTATAATACATGGGTAGATGGTGGATTAAATAAAACACGTATAACTAACCTGCAGTATCAAAGAGCCCAAGAGTGTAAGGCTCCCCTCCAATCATGACAGTTACGGCATAGTTATCAAAAACAGTGGGCACATACTCCGAAGGAAACTTGTTGGTAGTGTAGCTGATGAGTAGGCAAGTCTTGCCTACAGCACCATCACCAACTACCACACACTTAATTGTTTGCATCTTGATATAAGCACTTGCTAATGTATTAATCTATACAACAATATCTTGATCATAGCAACCTCTGCAGCAATATTTTCTGTAACAGAAACATTAAGATTTTTAGTATGATCTTCACTGACAGTTAATACATGCAGGAAGTAAATAAAAATGTAAGACGCAATGCATATTTGGTAAATCTGTAATCTCAATTTATTAACTTGTCTTCCAACGCTGGAAGGTAGCAGTGCCAAATGTTTTGTTTTGATTCATAAAACTAGCAATAAGCAAAAAAAACAGATGTACTACTGAATTTGATTTTAAATAATGTGATTACAATAATTAAAGAATATTCACAAAACATACTTAGTAGCACATTCGCTGAAGCCAAAGTGGATATAATAATAACAGAACAGAAGACATCATTATTGTTAATTATTTGTAAACAAAGCTACTCAAACAAAATCCCACTATAGATAGCAAAACAGTTTGGACATTGTGGCTATTAGAAGATAACTGGCAATTTTAAA
The DNA here is from genome assembly GCA_025490895.1 of Thaumatotibia leucotreta. Lineage (NCBI taxonomy): Eukaryota > Metazoa > Arthropoda > Insecta > Lepidoptera > Tortricidae > Thaumatotibia > Thaumatotibia leucotreta. The sequence goes on from JALPQI010030844.1 coordinate 9,641, forward strand.
ATACAATAAAATTTGTCTTCACAACATGATATATTACAGAAATTTACTTAAGGTAAAGCTATGAATTAATTTCGTAAGCTCGGTGGATTTGTATCCCATTCCAAATAATATATTTAACTGACTTTGGGCAAAAATTACTCCTATAATGCAGTGAAAGAGGACAATGACACTTATTTATGTCATGTAAATAAACTGTTAGTACAACATTCATTTGATATCAAAATCCATACTCAAAATATGGACCATTTGATCCGAGATAATATAACAATAATGTCATTCAAACCCAACCCAAATGCTAAAACAATTAAAATTCAACCATGCCATGTTTCAATCCCCCTGCTTATTGTCACTGGTAGGTATTTTGATGATAGAAAATGGTTGTACCACATCATTAGAATATGATCTACTACCACAAGTGTTATAATAACAGTTTCAGAAATATTATTGAATGAATGTCGTAGATAACACACCTTTTAATTCTTTTTTACATAATCACGATAAAATGCAATTTGACGTCCATTTTGTGTGAAATGCGAAGTGGAGTCAGAGCGAACATCAAGCATCACTGCGAGGCATTTGATAAGGTGATGTATTATAATAAAAAAATTGCTTACCTTGCTGTGTAGGAACAATATATACACCAAATTACAACTTTTATCGCAGTAAATATATAAGAAATAACTGCAAAAAGCACGTTACGGGTTATAACGTTAATGGTGACGCCATTGATTAATCAATCGGAAATAGTGATGTGCCGCTGAGGTGCTGTCGTTGGGAATACTTTATTCTATGTCTATTATCTTGTCTGTGGTTAGACTTCAAATTAGGGGGTTAGTACACCTTATTACTGTAGTGTATATGCGCGTATATTACACCTTCCTAAATCAGTCACTGACGCCAGAGATGCCATAACATGCTAGACACGATTAAAAATATCTCCATACGTGTCTTACATACTGCGTCGTCCCTGTCTTCCAGCGACTGATTTAGGAAAGTGTAATAGGCGCATACTCAAAGCTTAGGTACTCCCCCCTATTAAAGGAAGTGTCTCCAATTTGATATTGATATAATTATGTATTAATTAAAGAGGCAAACAGCGAAATTGTAAATTGTAACTTTATAAAACGCGACCCTGGATGAAAATACAATACAGTCTGGCATGAGTACTATTTATAAAGACATTACATTGATTGTCTCGTCCTTTTCAAATATTGTCGGTGTAAAGGTCCCATAATAATAAATTCATTTTATTTTGTATCATAGAGTAACACTGGCACGGCAAATCAGCTTTCAGCTTGCGTTGCGTCATGCCATGCCGGGCAAGTAAATGTCATTGAAAAGAATAATAACTTCGAATTCAATTCAAACAATTGAATGCTTTGTCTCTGTATTAAAATACAAAGAGAAATATTAAATACTTCAAGAACATTTCACGCTATTGTGTTTGTCACTGAAATAAAAGCTACTTCCTAAGTATATAAACTATAACACTTTTAAATAACAAATTGTTGAAAGCCGGTGGAGTCAAAATGTTTTTAGGGGATCTTTTTCCTAATTTTACGGCAAAAACTACTGAAGGAGAAATAAATTTTCACGATTGGTTGGGAGATTCGTAAGTATTTTAGTTTCTAAGTGTGTCTATAAATAATTAATAACACTACATTAACTTAGACACAAAACTGAAAATATTTGGAGTTTAAGTAAAAGGCCATAGTCGGATTTTCATAGTAAGTCAGCCTTTAAATCAACCAGACTCTAGTATTTTTTTGTGAGTACCTCTTATGGTGAAGAATATTTCTGCTGAGTATCAACGTCCTATCGGTGACAGTTTTTGACTTATGATTTTTTTTAGTTTTTTCTTTAATGTGTTGTTTCTCAGGATGTATAAAAGCGAATTGCTTCAAATTTTGAAATAATGTTCTTTATTTAGATATGCATCGAATTTAAAAAAATGAATATCGATTGTCGTATAAAAAAAAGAAAAAAAAAGACCAAAAATTTTTTCATATTTTTTTTTGTGTACCTATGAAGTAGTGACACCTCTATTTTCTTTTTCTAATTATAGACCATACATTGGCCTACTAGTTGCCTAAGTATCAAAATTTTCCAAGCGGTACTTCTTACCAAAAATCGGCAATATGTGTGGTCAAGTTCTGCATTCAATCGGTGTTTTTCAATGTAGTATACAAACTCTTCATTTATATTGGAGTTTTCTTATCAGGTTATCTTATTTAAGAGTAAATGCTAATGACAACTTAATGTCATCATGATGCAAGCTGCTTATTTCATTATTAATCGGCCGTTTATTATTTTAACTAGCGTAATTCGATATTATTTATGAGATATTCATTAAAATAATATATTGCAGTTAAATATTATCGAGATACGCTAGTTGAAATGGTAAACGGCCGATTAATAATGAAATAAACAGCTTGCATCATGATGACATTAAGTTGTCATTAGCATTTACTCTTAAATAAGATAACCTGATAAGAAAAGTCAAATATAAATGAAGAGTTTGTATACTACATTGAAAAACACCGATTGAATGCAGAACTTGACCACACATATTGCCGATTTTTGGTAAGAAGTACCGCTTGGAAAATTTTGATACTTAGGCAACTAGTAGGCCAATGTATGGTCTATAATTAGAAAAAGAAAATAGAGGTGTCACTTCTTCATAGGTACACAAAAAAAAATATGAAAAATTTTTTGGTCTTTTTTTTTCTTTTTTTTATACGACAATCGATATTCATTTTTTTTAATTCGATGCATATCTAAATAAAGAACATTATTTCAAAATTTGAAGCAATTCGCTTTTATACATCCTGAGATACAACACATTAAAGAAAAAATTAAAAAAAATCATAAGTCAAAAACTGTCACCGATAGGACGTTGATACTCAGCAGAAATATTCTTCACCATAAGAGGTACTCACAAAAAAATACTAGAGTCTGGTTGATTTAAAGGCTGACTTACTATGAAAATCCGACTATGGCCTTTGTTTTCAGATGGGGTATACTATTCTCGCATCCATCTGACTTCACACCTGTGTGCACAACTGAACTAGCACGAGTAATCAAATTATATCCTGAGTTTACTCGTCGGCATGTCAAAGTTATTGGTTTGTCATGTGATTCTATCGAGTCACATTATAATTGGTGCAAGGATATTAAATTTTATGCAGGTAAAAGCAGAAATATGTATACTATCACATATTCCAGACAAATTATAACAGATTTCAACAATTATACATTCAACATATGTATTTGGAAAATAAACATTTCAGGTTGCAGTGAGGATGAAAAGTTTCCATATCCTATAATTGAAGACTTGGACCGAAAACTAGCTAAAGAGCTAGGCATGATTGACAAGGATGAGCTGGATGCAGCTGGTATACCTTTGACTGAACGTGCTGTCTTTATTGTTGACCCCAAAAAGAAGTTCCGGCTATCCATCCTTTATCCTGCTACCACAGGCAGGAACTTTGAGTAAGTTACTTTACATACTAAAATGTTGTGATTGAAATAATTTTGTTATTTTGTGTGATTAAGGGGGGGCCATACCATTAAATTTGAGTTTGATCTCATGGAGTTCACTCAGAGATCCATGATACGTAATTTGCTCCATACATAACCATCAGACACATAGTCCACTCAGATTGTTTCTTCTGTTTTTATACATCCTTGGCATAGGGGACTGTTTTTCCAAGTTGGAGGAGCTTCCTAGAAAGTTGACAGCTGCAATAGTGTAGTCTCCTGGTGCATTCCCAAGGGGATTGGGACCAATGAGGGTTTTTTGATACGTTTTCTGCCGCTATGGGGAGGTGAGATGGCAGCACTGAGCCGACCGTTTAACGAACTGTCAAAATAAATACGCGCATTTAATTTTCAACATATTTATAGGTTTATTTATTCTGAAAACCATTACTTTAGGCATATTGTTACCTAAAATAAATAAATAAAATAGTTCCAAGTCAATTCTCATGAAATTAACAAAGTTAAAGTAATTATTTTGAATACCAGTGACTTTGCGCGCCTGTTTTATAGCTCCGTCTTCAGTTCGATGATCGTGTAATAGTCGTAATCCATTACAAAATCAATTCTCTTCCAAATAAAATAGAATTTCAATATTTTAGGCCCAGGTGCCTATGAATAGTATGAATCTGACAGTTGTCGAGACCAGGTACGTACGAAGCGCCGCCTGGTGGCAGAAAAATTATCGAAAACCCTCATTGTGGACCAATGGACAGTGGTTAACTTGACCATTGCCTGACTAGCTTGTCTGCAGCGCCATTACTTCAAAATCTGCTGTGTCCCTTGATCCATTTGACAAATAGTGTTTTAAATATTCTCAAAGCTTTATTTCCACATGTGACAAAAAATGTGGTGTAGCAGCTTAATTATTTTTTATCTTAGGCATTGTAATATGTTACATAATATTTTTTATTTTATTATTTTTTTTTTTTTATTTTTGTACAATATGTACTGTATTAATATATTGTTTTGTTAACCCTTGATGGTGAGGGTTTTTATTAAAGACGTTTGATTTTCATTATAATTGGGAGCAAAAAAAAGACTAAACAAATAATATGTCCAAATATCTAATTTCTGTACCTCCTCTGTAATGCAAGCAAATGCGTGTTTATGGAGCAATTTATGGTGAAATTGCAATAATAGGGTTCTATCTCTTGACCCTTTCCAAGTAACTGACAAATTAGTACTTTCATGAGTATTATACATAAACAGGGTACCCAAAAAATTTCGCATTCGATATGGTATTTTCGGAAGTTTCAGAAGGTTTTGATATTTTTCTTTAATTATTATGTAAAATAGTAACAGGTGCTACCTACTAACTTAGTTCTGTAACTGATTGCCAAAAAAATCTCCTAGGGTGTATTTTCTGTGTCCCCACACCTCACTGGCTTCTACAATGCACTTATTTTTTGTCTACCCTGTATACATTTATTTACTATAATATTATTAAAACATTTTCTAGATACCTAGGTAGTAAATGAGTAACAATTGTCTTTTCTTGATTCATTATATAACATGGGAATGTTGTCCTCATAGAGGTTAAAATAATACCTGTCTTAAAATTTAGTTTAATTTACTAAAACCTTTAATGTATTGTATTGCAGTGAGATCCTGCGTGTATTGGACTCGCTGCAGTTGACAGACACTGCGAAAGTAGCTACTCCTGTGGACTGGAAGGTAAGGAATTAAATTTGCCCCTTTAGATACAGAGTATGACATAAAGGCTAGTCATGATCAATTAACCTTTTAAGCGTCATGAATTTATCATCGCGCGTGCCCGATACTTGTCGAAAAAAACAATATTTGCAACATTATTAATATTATTATACAGTGTGCGTCTATGATACTGGCTTTTATCGAAACCGAGGAATGCAATGCAGATTTCTAGCCAAACCGTGAACATTATTCGATTCAAAATGCTAATTTAAAAAATAATGAACTTTCTAAGAAAAGTTGATTTTCTCAATCACTGTTCATCAATTTTGAAATGGAAGAGTTACTAATTTTTTTACAAGAGGTGCCAAATAGTACAAATTCGGTACTAAATAATGCAATATGAATCAACAGAATATGGACAGAATTCAGGATCTGGTTCCGCCATTATAACGTTATAATGGCGGGACCAGACTGATTGAATATAACTTTGAAATAGAAGAGGTACAATTTTTTTTACAACAGGTACCAAATAGTACAAATTCAGTACTAAATAATGCAATATGAATCGATCGAATTCAGGATCTGGTCCCGCCATTATAACGGTTACCATTCTTGGGCAGATGAAAACAATAATTCACATAGCAAAATGTTCGTCTACCCACGAACAAGTGAATACTCGCTCAGAACAATAAGTGAAAACGCGGTTTGATGCGTTCGTCCGCAATCAGTACAAGAAAAGAAGAAAATAATCTGTCAACGTCAATGTCACTCGTGTCATTTATATTTTTTTTTTCTATTTCATTGTCCTTTATGCGGACGAAAGCTTCAGGCTCTGTTCATCCATAAAACTGCACGAATGTCATCTCACTCACTTAAAAAGAGATTGTTAACAAATTGAAGGACATACAAATAATATTAGGGAAATATATAATATTCATACCTTCAGCAAACTTTACATAGCCAATTGATAATCGGTCGTAGCACAATATCTCCGTCCAGAAGTTGATAAAATATGATGGTACAATCAAGTAATTATATGATCTACGAGTTTTCGGAAAAGGAAAAGAAAAGAGAAAAGGCCCCTTAGGAAAAAGACGCCCAGGAAAACCTAAAAAAAGATGGGTAGACGATATCCTACAGACTGCAGGAACACGTTGGATGACAATTGCTAACAATAGACAAAAATGGAAAGAAATGGAGGAGGCTTTTACCCAGATGGGACCACAGAAACCACACTAAAGAAAACTACTACACTTAAATAAACCAATAATGTGGAAAATAAAGCTTAAATAATAATAACGAGTTTTCGACTCTATCACCACCGAATAGAGTCAAAACAAAAAGTGGTTGACCATATTTTTCCCTGACCTTATTTTTATATTATGCAGAATGAACATTTATGACCTGTAGTGTCAAAATCCGCAGCCATCTCATGCGAGGTGATTGGTGAAGCGGTGCGCGCCATACTCACTATTCAACAATTATAGGTTTATAATTTACAAAATGCTTTGGTTTTATGATAAATTTTATTTTGGTCCAAAGTTACCCCCTAGGGCCAAAGTAACCCGGCTTTACGGTATAGTATGTCACGCAGTCGAAGCTAGCTCGCTTCTTCGTATAACAGTTTCCTTTGGCATATTGGGCAATCCTTGGAGTATCATCAAACATACGCATGAAGAAACGTGTATGCCATATATGTATACAGCACACTTACTAATTGAATGAATTTGTTTCAGATGGGGGATGACTGCATGGTTCTTCCAATTGTGCCGGAGGATAAGGTGAGTGAGGTGTTCCCCGGCGGTGTAACGGTTGTTGAGATGCCTTCCGGCAAAAACTACATACGGAAGACTCCCTGCCCAAAAATGTAGCCCTGGGCCCTGTATCGAGTGCCGTATTTGTCCTAAATTACTATTGTTACTTGTTATTTTTGTTATGATCATTGGATATTAACTGTATAAAATTACTATTGAATTTGACTGGCATTTAAAATAAAACTACGTACGTTTATAATGTTTTTGTTTCCTATGCAGTGTGTTTAGTGTAGGAATCAGATAAGTTATGAGATAACCCCCTATAATTTGAGCTAATCCTGTTTAATCCTATTAAATATGTATAGGTATACATAATTCGTCGGCTGACAACCAAAACTCACTATAAAAACTGTCACTACTCTTAGCAACCTCTTATGTCAGTCAGGGATCGGAACCGGTTTTTTAGAAAAACCTCTAAATAGCTCAATATTTTTAAATGTTTTACACTCTTTATGTAGTATTCAACATTAACATTAACTATTAACATCATATTTTTGAATTACTCCATTAACAAAAAAATTATAAACCGAAGAACGAAAAAGAACGGAATTCGAACCGTTCTTTTGTATGGAGCAAAAACCGTTATCCGATCCCTGATGTCAGTATTGAATCAGAACTGAGAATAGGTAGATACGATCTCTATTTCAAGTAGGTATTTGTTACTTAGTGAGTTTTGGTTGTCAACGGACGATTTAATATGTTCGATTGTTATACAAATATGACTTTAGGATTATAAATAAACATTTGCGCATAGGTATACTTTGAGTATTAAGCCTACTGGAGATGACATAACATAACGTAACGTCGTCGAACAATTTTATCGGGGGGCGAGTTAAACACGTATTCACCCACAGCACACGACTAAAAGATAAGTAACTCAACAGAGATCTGACAATGGCCGTAGCAGGACAAGGGAGGAACAAATGCCCTTTGATGTTATGACTTGGTTTTTAGGGTTCCGTAGCCAATAGAACCCTAGATTCGTCATGTCCGTCTGTCACAGCCGGTTTACTCGTAATGAAATTTTATAAAAATCTATGTTTTGTTTTACCATTTTTTTTACAGTCGCCATCAGATATATCAGCGCGGCTACGGTGCTCAAAAATATCTACACAGCACAAAAATATCTACACATACTCTAACGCCATGACGATAGAGGCCTACTCACCTACTCAGGTGTTTTTGAGCACCCTGACCGCTCCAATATACCTTGGCGACTCAAAAGCCGCGTTTTCACTTACGGCTTGTTTCACAATCTCCAGTTAAAGCTATCTGTCAGATAAAAAATAATACTATCTCTTTCTTTCACCTGGAAAGAGAGCGTGTTATTTTTATCTGACAGATAGCTTTAACTGGAGATTGTGAAACAGGCCCTTAGTGTTCTGAGCGGGCATTCGCGTGTTCGTAGGCTGACGAACGAACATTTAGCTATGTGAAATCCTGTTTTCATCTGTCCAAGAACGAACGAATGCTCGCTCAGAACAATAAGTGAAAACGTAGCTTAAGTACCGCTACAAAATGATGACAGTAAAACACAAAGTTTTCCCGATGCCAAGCAAAGCACTTATAAACGTAGTGGTACGACACAGCTGAAGAATGAACGATTGTCTGATATTGAGTAATAAAATTGTAAAAATAAAGATTCAATATAAGGTTAGGTGGGGATAGGGCTGCCATCTCGAATTTTGCCAAACCCGGACAAAGATTAAAAAAAAACCCGGACACTTGGCGTAAATCGCATTATTTCCCCGGACGAGTCCGAAAATAATATAAAAAAGTAAAGGTATTTTTTTATATACTTTCATTCATTTGTTTTCTTTTAATTTCACACAATGTGTAATTTTTAATAAGACAATAACAAAAACAAAACAATTTTTCTTAAAAAAAAACTTTTGACTCTTTTTTTTTATTACGTAAACAGAGTTAGTTAATCAGTCAACTTCTACTAAATTAACCAGAAAACGAACATAAAAACCGTAATTCAGGCATAAAACCTAAAGCAACTCTGCTTTAGATTTTATGTCCGAATAATAATGTACATATTGTCATATTAGGAGATCTAAATCTAACCAGTCAGTTTAATAATATGTTTTAACTGAATTCCCAGTGTAACACTAAATGAAGTTAGTATTTTGTATTTATTAGGTGTTTACCTACTTGTACACAATAATGCCGATAAATACTTAAATTCAATGAGGTGCTTCCTTACATGAAAAGTGTCCGGGTTTTCCCCGGACTCTTCTTGAAACCCCCCCCGGACGGCCCCCGGACGGCCTACGAACTAGGACAAATCCGGGGAAACCCGGACGGATGGCAGCCCTAGGTGGGGAAAATACAGCTATGAGATAAATTCAACTAATTGAGAATTTACTTTATCTAATAGGTTTAAAGAAAATTACTAACAATATAGTAACGCGATAAGTAATGTTGGTGGCAAACAAGTACACGGACCGTTCGATAATAAGCGGAAGCCGTAGCCTACGGAGCCTACGTCAGTAACAGTGATATTTTACAATTGTCGCACCCCGTCAGAATAAGAAATGTACAATTGCTATTCTATTAATGTACCACTGAGTAAGCATTACTTACATTAAAAAACCGGCCAAGAGCATGTCGGGCCATGCTCAGTATAGGGTTCCGTAGTTATTCGAAAACGGCTGGGCCGATTATGTTGGAAATAGTTTTATTTTAACCTTTTCAACGCCTTCCCACTCGCATCAAATTATGACGTACACGCCAGTATCTCTACTAATAAACAACGAAAATAAACCATATCTGTCAGCAAGACAGTTACTTTGACAGCATACTCGATGACCACTTTAGTGGCTGCTGGTGTGGTAGGCAGGACAACACACGGCCACTTTAGTGGTTCTTGGCGTTGAAAAGGTTAAAGAATTGTATAAGCCCACTATTCATGATTTCATATTTTTGGGCCCACGGATCAAGAGTTTGAGGGGGTGACACACATTTTTTTTATCCTGGAGCGGTTATCCAAAAACATTAACTTTAGAAAAAAACTTTCTTCTACGACCCTTACTCTTTTTAAGAAATCTATTCAATGATACCCCACAGGATTACAGCAAATAAAAAAAAATCATCCCCACTTCACCAGTTGGGAAAGTACCCGAAAAAAAAATTGTTTCTAGTTTTTATTCTACCACTTTGTTGGCATGATTAATAGTCCAAGAGCCAGTGAACCCTGAGAGTAACGGTCTTCCTGTAAGGTTAGAAATTTGTATACTAACGGTTTATGGAATTCTAAGAGCAATAGCCATGACCTGGCAGGCGTCAGCCCTGCACGTCATCAGGCCCTTTATTTTTTGAACTGTTAAGTAAATTGGATTTCAAAACTTGTTTCTGTAAGTTTGAAAAAATTATAGGATTTAGTTAATTTATTGTACATCTTAAAAAAAAATTGACAGGCGATTACAATAAGCAGAAGTATATGACAGGTCAATTAGAAAATGCACAGTTGATGAGGTAAAATAAACTTCATCCTGTATACTCGAAATTTTTATATGTCTTCAAATAAACGTCTCGGAGTAAGTATGTGCAATGCCAGGCGGTTTAGAACAGCATAAGACCTTGCCAGGCGAGGAGACAGTTTAGTAAATTGGGTTTCAAAACTTGTTTCTGTAAGTTTGAAAATATAATAGGATAAAGTTTATTTATTGTACATCTTAAAAATAAATTGCCAGGCGATTACAATAAGCAGAAGTATATGACAGATCAATTAGAAAACGCACAGTTGATGAGGTAAAATAAACTTCATGCTGTATACTCGAAATTTTTATATGTCTTCAAATAAACGTCTCGGAGTAAGTATGTGCAATGCCAGGCGGTTTTGAACAGCATAAGACCTTGCCAGGCGAGAAGACAGTTAAGTAAATTGGGTTTCAAAACTTGTTTCTGTAAGTTTGAAAATTTTATAGGATAAAGTTTATTTATTGTACATCTTAAAAATAAATTGACAGGCGATTACAATAAGCAGAAGTATATGACAGATCGAATAGAAAACGCACAGTTGATGAGGTAAAATAAACTTCATCCTGTATACTCGAAATTTTTATATATCTTCAAATAAACGTCTCAGAGTAAGTATGTACAATGCCAGGCGGTTTTGAACAGCATAAGACCTTGCCAGGCGAGGGGACAGTTAAGTAAATTGGGTTTCTTAACTTGTTTCTGTAAGTTTGAAAATTTAATAGGATAAAGTTTATTTATTAAACATCTTAAAAATAAATTGACAGGCGATTACAATAAGCAGAAGTATATGACAGATCGAATAGAAAACGCACAGTTGATGAGGTAAAATAAACTTCATCCTGTATACTCGAAATTTTTATATATCTTCAAATAAACGTCTCAGAGTAAGTATGTACAATGCCAGGCGGTTTTGAACAGCATAAGACCTTGCCAGGCGAGGGGACAGTTAAGTAAATTGGGTTTCTTAACTTGTTTCTGTAAGTTTGAAAATTTAATAGATAAAGTTTATTTATTGTACTTACATCTTTAAAAAAAATACAGGCGAGTAATCGCTAGTTAGTCGCTAGTAGTAGTAGAGTAGTTGCTAAGGGCGTGCGATTGAGAAGTGCACCTGTCCCCTCGCCTGGCAAGGTCTTATGCTGTTCAAAACCGCCTGGCATTGTACATTCTTACTCCGAGACGTTTATTTGAAGACATATAAAAATTTCGAGTATACAGGATGAAGTTTATTTTACCCGAGGGGCCGCACATAGTGTGCCACTAAGAGGGATAGACATAGTCACTTACTACTAAGAAGAAAGTGCCACACAGGCACTTAGTGACGTATTCAACGCATTTGTCTGGCACTTACATTTAGCATCTAATGCACACACACACAAAAAATAGTGGCACAGTGATAAGGACGGACGATTATCGTTCCTTTTCACTTCCACTAGTAAAAAGTTTCATAAGACCATCCCTTTCGTTCTTGCTATTATTATAACGTTGTCAAATCCATATTAATCCTACATTCATGATTTTACCTCATCAACTGTGCGTTTTCTGTTCGATCTGTCATATACTTCTGCTTATTGTAATCGTCTGTCAATTTATTTTTAAGATGTACAATAAATAAACTTTATCCTATTAAATTTTCAAACTTACAGAAACAAGTTTTGAAACCCAATTTACTTAACTGTCTCCTCGCCTGGCAAGGTCTTATGCTGTTCTAAACCGCCTGGCATTGCACATACTTACTCCGAGACGTTTATTTGAAGACATATAAAAATTTCGAGTACACAGGATGAAGTTTATTTTACCTCATCAACTGTGCATTTTCTAATTGACCTGTCATATACTTCTGCTTATTGTAATCGCCTGTCAATTTTTTTTAAAGATGTACAATAAATTAACTTTATCCTATAATTTTTTTAAACTTACAGAAACAAGTTTTGAAATCCAATTTACTTAACAGTTCAAAAAATAAAGGGCCTGATGACGTGCAGGGCTGACGCCTGCCAGGTCATGGCTATTGCTCTTAGAATTCCATAAACCGTTAGTATACAAATTTCTAACCTTACAGGAAGACCGTTACTCTCAGGGTTCACTGGCTCTCCAGCTATAATATGTAAAAGAGTACCGAATTGCAGCTTTCTAGTACTAACGGCCACTGAGCTATGCTGCGGACAGACGGACAGACGGACATGGCGAAACTATGTAACCATTATATAATGGCGGGACCACATCCTGAATTAAATCGATTCATATATAAGGGTTCCATGTTTACTACGGAATCCTAAAAAGAACTATTTTTTTTAACACGCTTCAAGTTTTAAATTGTATGCTCCTGATACAATAGAATAGCAATGATGCTGACAAACATCCACCACATTTCTCAAAATGTCCCAGAAAGTTTGTATGGGAGTTTCCTTTATAGTGACCTATACATTTTTGTAACAGAAAAGGAATGTTTGACCCCGACCAATCGGCCGATCTACGTACTACCACATATTCAATACAGATATAATTATTTGCTAATAACTTATTAATGTAAGTTTGTTTTGCGACCTGGGGGCCGATTTTTGAATTTCTATCGCACGAATTCAAATTCCCGTTCGAATTCAAATTCGAATGACAAAATTTTTCACGACTATTTTCGAATGAAGCCAATATACGCAGATATGCTTACGGTAGTGTACCTTATACAAAAAGTGCCGAGTGGACAATTTTAACCCATTCAATGCCGAAGACGCGAATTCGCGTCCTATGTATGCGTAAACGTGATGCCGAGGACGCAAATTCGCGTCCTCGAGTTATTTCTTTTTTTTTGCTAGAAATCAACTGTACTTAAAAGCTGATACCAAAATGTTATTTTATTTATGGAGGATAATATTATACCGTCGCTGGTTTCTGGATTCAATGCATTTGTAATTTTCATAATTCTTATCTCGGATGCCGAAGACGCGAATTCGCGTCCTGTGTATGCGTAAACAAGATGCCGAGGACGCGAATTAGCGTCCTTCAAGTGTGAAATAACCTAATGCCGCAGACGCGAATTCGCGTCCTTGAAGTGTGATAATATAACCTAATGCCGCGGACGCGAATTCGCGTCCATTGAAATGTTAACGTGATGCCGTGGCCGCGAATTCGCGTCGTCGCGTAGAAGGCGGCGGCGCTGCGTGATAATTAAAAATATGGGGCGTCAGCAATGAATGGATACCAAAATGTTATTTTATTTATGGAGGATAATATTATACCGTCGCTGGTTTCTGGATTCAATGCATTTGTAATTTTCATAATTCTTATCTCGGATGCCGAAGACGCGAATTCGCGTCCTGTGTATGCGTAAACAAGATGCCGAGGACGCGAATTAGCGTCCTTCAAGTGTGAAATAACCTAATGCCGCAGACGCGAATTCGCGTCCTTGAAGTGTGATAATATAACCTAATGCCGCGGACGCGAATTCGCGTCCATTGAAATGTTAACGTGATGCCGTGGACGCGAATTCGCGTCGTCGCGTAGAAGGCGGCGGCGCTGCGTGATAATTAAAAATATTGGGCGTCAGCAATGAATGGGTTAATGTAGTGCTATAGAAAAGCTGTTTCATGCCGAGGCTCCACTTAGGGTGCGGCTCCACCGAGGCGAAGATGTGCAAAATTAGCCAATGAGACTGCATGACAGTGTTTCGAATTATGAATTTGAAGAATGTAATTGGTCAATTTTGCACATCTCCGCTCCTCTTCGCCTCAGTGGAGCCGCACCCTAACCCATTAACCGCCGGTGTCGTATATATCCTACCTGTGACTTCAATGCTGCTAGCGCCACAGTCGCATATTTACAACACAAGTATTGACAGGGATTTTAGGTGTAATATGTAGTCCTTAATGGCTATGCAACAATGATAACGAAGATCCAAAGGTCAACTTACAAATATGAGACCATTATTTCTTTCTTCCTATTGCCTTTTACGAAAAAAAACAAATTTATTATAGAGAAGAACTCGTATGGCTAAATACTGTTTTACCTCAGACGTGTCCTGCCGCAGTCGTATATATCAATATATATACAATAGTGATGCGACCAATTTTATCTTGCTTTATTTAGAAGTTGTGCATATGGTTTACACGAAATAATGTAAGTAATTGTATTTGTCTTTAATCTGAATAATAATCATCACACTTATGTTTTTTATTATTATTTAGAATGGAATTATATATAATTTATTTGACGTTCGACTTTATACGATGATTAGTATCTACAACACTAGTACTTTCAATGCTATCTAAAATGTCCAGCGCCAGAGTCGCATTTATCCAACTGCTTATGACGTCATAAGCGTGCACAACTCGATAATAGTGAGGGTACTTACTTATGATTAATAACAAATTTATTAGTGGGTAGGTATTTATATTATCGGATTCACTTCATTACATACTCACAGTAGAGGCTAACAGTAACTAGCATAATCACCAAATTAAAAATTTAAAAAACCGAACCGATTTCTCAAAGATCCCCGATTTGTTTCCATCATTGGTTTCCTCAAATCCTACTTTCTGAATGCAAATTCTTGCAAATGAATGAAAATTACCAAAAGCGCCATACGTGTACCTATAACATTTGAAGAGATCCCTCGATTTCTCCAGGATCCCATCATCAGACCCCAACTTGGTGCCAATGGGACCATCTCGGGGTAATACACGTTCGATCACAAAAAGAAATTTTAGAATCGGTTCACTATTCTCGGAGATATCAGCTAACATACATACAACAAAAAAAAAAATTCAGTCGAATTGAGAACCTCCTCCTTTTTTTGAAGTCGGTTAAATAAAAATGACAACCGTTGAAGAATTAATAAGAATTTTGGAAGGCTGTGAGGAACAAACTGAAGAATTTGAGACAGATGATGAATTAGAATTAGATGAAAAGGTAATGAGTGCTGTCTTATTCAAAATTATCATAACAGCGTTAATCAAAACATTTCTTTTTTTATTTAAAGTAAGATTTAATTGAAATCGTAGTATACTTTTGGTTTAAAATATCTATGACAATTTATAATTGAGTACAAACAGACATTACAAAATATAATTTACTGTTATCATTTACTAAAATTAATATTGGTAATAATATCGATTACCGGAAACGACGCGGTTTGCAAGCACTATCCACTTTAACATTTTCCTATTTCTCTACCGCCGAAGTCGTATATTTCCAACAATAGGGATTCCAAAAACAAAATTTTGTTAAAATATTGTCTCGCTTTAAATCTAGGTTACAGTAGTATTCATTTACTGAATTGGATGCCGTTTGATGTTGTTTATTTTAATTTTATTAACATATGACGTTTATTTACATTTTATAAATAATACACAATTTTGTTATCTTTTAAAGTATACCACATGATAAAATATCGTAGCAGCGATTACATCACTACGGTTTCGGTACGAAAACGGCGTGTGGCGCTAGAGGCACATAATTTTAACGGAGCAACCGGCGGTTAATAGGTTAAGCGGAGACTAGTGGAGCTAGTGAGCAAGCTGCGAAAAGATTATGGTAGTGACGTAGACGTAGAGTATCTGAATTTTAACAAATATCGACAAATCTTGAGTGAGCGTCAGAATGACTGACCAAAATAGCGGATCAGTGTTAGAGTACGATCATAATTGACTACCTATTTGCTACTATTTACTACCTATGTTCACATATTTGCTACCAAAGTCTTAAAAAGAAATAAATTTAATAAGTGGGCAGTCATTCTGACGTCAGGATGACTGTCCACATTTATTATTTCGTGGTTAGACCCTATATTTTGCAACTTTCTATGTACTATGATTTACTACCTATTTGCTACCTAAGCATATATTTTTTCCAGATTTTTTAGGCAAAAAATGACGATTTTATAAGCTTTTCAAATTCTGATTTCGATTTTTCGAATTCTGAATCGATCATAAATAGATCCCGGTATCGGAGGTGCAAAATGGTAGCTGTCAAGTTCTTAGGGATGGGGTAGAAATATTTGTGATGTCGATAATTGAAGTTACATATTGATAATTTTTCTTTACCATAATAATAAGCAAAGACTTTAATTAAACGCACCTATTTACGATATAAACTAGGACTATATAATTACAAAATCAACAAAATATTTGTTTAATGTTATGTAGCATAGTCAATAGGAGAGGCCTACGTCCAGCAGTGGACTATCATAGGCTGATGATGATGATGATGATGATGATGATGTAACATCGCCATACTTTTTATTGAGGCAATTGTCGATGAACTTTCTGAAGTTTGGGTTTTCCAATTTGGTCCGAAGTATGTTACAACTGACGAAAAACTTAAGCAGATCTCGGTTACAGTTTAATTGGTTTTTTTTTTTATGAGTGTTTTCATACAAGATTGAGTTGCAATACAAGATATGCAAGATTACAAATATTGGAATGGAATATCGTTTAATATTTTCTTCGGTTACCGCGAGGATTACACATGAAATATTCCACATGATATTTCATGTGGAATATCCTTTATTAAATAATCAATATTAGTAGAACATACGTTGTTGATTTTCTCTTGATGGCAATTCGACTTCATGTGCTTTTTTATATTCCAACATCTGGAAATTATGTGTAGGTACTTATTCTGCAAATTGTATATTAAATGTTTTTCATTCACTTTTGAAGTTCAGGGTGTTCAGCAAGAAGTGACTCCACTTTCTATTGTATAACATATATAAGGCGAATAGACTCGTAAACACGGCTAAATAATCGAAGACATTGTTGTAAGATGACATTAACTATCTATTGACATAAATAATTCATTATAAGTATTAATGTCTCAAAAGTTTTTATTCAATGTCGTGCAACTCGAAACATAATAAATGTAATAGCAACCAGAGATTTGTATTGTAATAGTAATGATTTATATATTAAATGTTAATTATTATCATAGATCCCAAAAAAAGGGATACAAATAAATGGTCCTTGTACATAAAAAAAATAATTATACAAAAAATCGAGTATTAAATGTTAATTATTATCATAGATCCCGAAAAAAGGTATACAAATAAATGGTCCTTGTACAGTAGGGTTCAAAATTGTATGGACAGTTTATGAATGCATTCATTCATTTCATAAATTGTCCATGCAATTCTTAACGCCACTGTACATAAAAAAAATTGTACAAAAGATCGAGTATCGATATCGACATCACAAAATGTGATTACCTATCCCTATGTAAGAACTGGACAGCTACCATTTTGCACCTCCGATACCGGGGTCTAATCATAAATCCAAAACAATGTCGCGGCGAAATAGACTATCAGTCCCTCTTTTATTAATCTCGCCGCGACATACTGTCGCACCAATCATGTGCTAAGCGTGCTGCAAATAAATGGGTAAAAATAGTATTTTATGTGACTGGTTCATAATGCCTAATTATGAACAGTTGCATACATAACTTTATCTACATGCATATAATAAGTTTTCTACAATATGTTTATTTTTGTGGCAGCAAATTATTGGTAACGGTTGTAGCGGCGTCCCGGATTTCTGGTGGTGTTTCACACATTTCAACATCACTGTCTTCGTCGTCATAAATAATTTTTCAGTGTAAATATTTTACAACAAACTCGATAATATTTAACTTTCAAGTCAACAGTCCAAAAAAGTTGGATGTTTGAAACAATTCAAACAAAACAAATGACTGAACTGACATTAGTTTTTTTTTATTCATAAACCAGGTAAGGTCTTGAGTCGATATCGATTCTCAAATCGATTCTCAGTATTCGAGATTTAGAAGAATGTATGGAATATGAATTTTAATGTGAATGAAATTACAAATCGATTAATTCGATAATCAAAATTAAAGTGTGTTTTTTTCTTTTTAACAGAATGTTCGAAATTTAATTGTGATTAAGATATCGGTTGCCGATATCGTAAAGTAAAAATTATGATACACCCACAGATACAGATTCCTTAAAGTAGGTTATTTGCTTACCGCCGCTAAACATATTGTAGACAACTTATGATATAGATGTAGATAAAGGTGGTAAAAAGCCACAAGCAAATACTAATGAAAAAACCGACTTCAACCGGTTTCTCCAAGATTCCCGATTTGTTTCCATCATTGGTTTCCTCAAATCCTACTTTCTGAATGCAAATTCTTGTAAATGAATGAAAATTACCAAAAGCGCCATACATGTACCTATAACATTTGAAGAGATCCCTCGATTTCTCCAGGATCCCATCATCAGACCCCAACTTGGTGCCAATGGGACCATCTCGGGGTAATACACGTTCGATCACAAAAAGAAATTTTAGAATCGGTTCACTATTCTCGGAGATATCAGGTAACATACATACAACAAAAAAAAAAAAAAAAAAAATTCAGTCGAATTGAGAACCTCCTCCTTTTTTTGAAGTCGGTTAAAAAAATACGTGTCCGTTATTTTAGACAACATAACAGAATACGCCGTATTTCAAAATAGTAGGCGCTTGCAATTGGAATTCTAGTGCTTCATCGTTAGAATTCAAATTACGACAAGATATTGTCTAAAGATGCAGCGTTGTTCATGATAAGCGTCGATATATTTTTATCAAAATTTCATCTCCTTCCATAAATATTATAATAATTTCTGTCCAACTCCGATTTGCTTCATTTTTCAAAAAATTAAGCAAATCGGAGTTGGACAGTTGGGCACCTTGTTAGAGATCACTCAGTGTATACAGGGTGTAAGTCTAATACGGGCGAAGCTCTTAACGGGTGTTAGTTTACGACATAATAAGTACATTCAAATAACTTTTACTTAAAATTAGCGCAACAAAATTTTCCATACAAAATAATTCGGCGCGCAATGTAGAGCAACATACGCGGGTTAAGCACTCGTTGACAGCTAATTTCAAAAGCAGATGACATAACTGCCAATACTGCCATATCAACAATAACAAATGTTCGTACCTACATTGCTGCTCCGATAATCTTAAAAAAATTCTGTGGGGTCTAAATTAAGAGTAACTTTAAAAAAACCTTGTAATTCATGATTACACTAATGAATCCCATGCCTGGTTTAATTGATCGCCCGTATTAGATTTACACACTGTAGACACAATTATTTTCTGAAAATATACCTAACTCTTTAGTATTATTTTTAGGTATCATTTATTTGGTTAACATCTGTATTTTAGGATTTCATGCCATTTGAAAATTGTGTGTAATTTTTTATTATGTATCGTTTTTAGTTTTTCACTACTTTCAATATGGCCCTACTCAACGATGAAGCAGAAATGGGCTTAGATTCTTATTGGGTAACAAAGCCCAGTTCTTGTAGAACTGATTGTAGTCATCATCATCATCAGCCTATAATAGTCCACTGCTGGACGTAGGCCTCTCCTATAAACTATGCGTATAGACGCATTATATAGAAGGTAAATGCCCCTAATCGCCACGCTGGGCAAGCGGATTGGCGATCGCAGTAATGTGTCCACTGTGATGACGCTGCTGCCCATCATCAATTTTTATCAAGTAATGGTCAGTGACACTTCAATCCCTTAGTCGACTCTTACGACACCCGCAGGAGGAGTTGGGGTGGTGACAAATGTATTCTTACTGCCGTCACCACACGGCTTACCTACTACTACTGATTTACTGATTGTAGTAGTTTTCACAAATTGTACTACTTCCGATTTTTTCTTATGGCTGATTATAGAGATCAATGTATTTTAACAGGCATCCCCTGATTTCAAATCGCACTAATGTGGTAAGTAATAGAAAAGTCATAAAAAGTTTTATGTCAGGAAATTCGGACATCCTTGGGTATCCATGCGACACACTAGAAAAAAAAATCATTTAAGTCGCTGCGCCTATAAAATCCAGTATTGATTTATGACTTTTAAAAAATCTATAGTCTCAATGGACTACCCAAACCTTCCATACAAAATTCCGAAAACTGAAAATTCTCATATAAAATGTGCTTTAAAGGTTCTATTGTATTAAAAATTTGTACACATTATCAAAAAGAGTTAAGAAAGGCGATAATTAAAACAAAAACGGCATAATTGATAGTTTCCAGAAATTTTCATATTTCAGTATGACTCTGTAGCTCTAAGCAGGTTTTTCGTGCATTACATAAAAACGACTGAGGTACTTAAAAGTTACCTACCTTTAAAATCCATATTTAGGGTTCCGTAGCCAAAATGCTAAAAACGGAACCCTTATAGTTTCGCCATGTCCGTCTGTCCGTCATCCGCAGCATAGCTCCTTGGCCGTTAGTACTAGAAGTTTGCAATTTGGTATAAGTATACATATCAATCAAACCAACAAAGTGGTAGACTAATATAATATGTTAAAAAATATTTTGTAGGGAACCTCCCCTATTAGTAAAGTGGGATGATTTTTTATTTAAAATAAAATTTTATAATTTTTCTATTTAACCTATAATGTGATGTATCGTTGAAAAGGTCTTTGAAAAAGAATAAGGGTCCTAACAGAAAGTTTTGTTCTTAAATCAATATCTTCGGAGATAACCGCTAAAGAACAAAAAAAAATGTAACCCCCGCCTCCCCCCTCTAACTTTTGATCCGTAGGTCCAAAACATATGAAAAAAATCAGCTTATAGAATAGTTTAAAATAAAACTATTTGGAACGTAATCGGCCCAGCCGTTTTTGAATAACTTCTATTTTTCTTATTTACTAAGGAATAACTACAACTACTTTTGAGTGAGATAGAGAGCTTTTACGGACAGCTGTACACATCAACACGAAGACCCATCTCCAATTTAGCTAACGACCCACGAGCTAAATTGACTCGACACCATACCGAAGATATACCGGACGCCAGCCTGTACGAGATTAGGATGGCTCTCAAACAACTCAAAAACAATAAGGCACCAGGCGATGACGGAATAACAGCCGAACTCCTGAAGGCGGGTGGGAAACCAGTCCTTAGGGCCCTTCAAAAGCTGTTTAATTCCGCCATCTTTAGAGGCAAAACGCCAAAGGCATGGAACAGAGGTGTGGTGGTGTTGTTCTTCAAAAAGGGTGACAACACCCTGTTAAAGAATTACAGACCCATCACGCTTCTGAGCCATATCTATAAGTTGTTTTCGAGAGTCATCACAAACCGTCTCACACGCAGGCTCGACGACTTCCAGCCTCCTGAACAAGCCGGATTCAGAAAAGGCTTCAGCACCGTAGACCACATACACACGCTCCGTCAAGTTATACAGAAGACCGAAGAGTACAACTTGCCCCTCTGCTTAGCGTTTGTGGACTACGAAAAGGCCTTTGATTCGATCGAGACGTGGGCTGTACTACAGTCTCTCCAGCGGTGCCAAGTAGACTACCGGTACATCGAAGTGTTGAAGTGCCTGTACGAAAACGCCAATATGTCAGTTCGCCTCCAGGACCGGAGCTCGAAGCCGATTCCATTGCAGCGAGGAGTAAGACAGGGTGATGTTATCTCACCTAAATTGTTCACCGCTGCACTGGAAGATGTTTTCAAGGTTCTGGACTGGAGGGGATTTGGCATTAACATCAATGGCGAGTACATCACTCACCTTCGGTTTGCCGACGATATAGTGGTCATGGCTGAGACCATGGAGGACTTAAGTACTATGCTCGATGATCTCAGTAGAGTCTCTGAAGATGTTGGTCTTAAGATGAACATGGACAAAACGAAGATCATGTCGAACGTCCATGTGATACCAACTCCAGTGAAAGTTAGAAACTCTACACTCGAAGTTGTTGACGAATATGTATACCTGGGACAAACAGTCCAGCTGGGTAAGTCCAACTTCGAGAAGGAGATCAATCGTCGAATCAGACTGGGTTGGGCGGCGTTCGGGAGACTACGCAATATCTTCTCGTCCAATATACCGCAGTGTCTCAAGTCGAAAGTCTTCGACCAGTGTGTGTTGCCAGTGATTACTTACGGATCTGAAACGTGGTCGTTCACTATGGGACTCATTAGGAGGCTCAGAGTCACTCAACGAGCGATGGAGAGGGCAATGCTCGGGGTTTCTCTGCGAGATCGCATCAGGAATGACGAGATCCGCAGAAGAACGAAAGTGACTGACGTAGCCCGAAGAATCGCCAGGTTGAAGTGGCAGTGGGCTGGCCATATTGCCCGGAGGACCGATGACCGGTGGGGTCGGCGTGTTCTCGAGTGGCGACCACGCACTGGACGGCGCAGCGTGGGAAGGCCCCCCACAAGATGGAGCGACGACCTTGTAAAGGTTGCGGGTGGCCAATGGATGCGGACAGCTCACGACCGATCTTTGTGGAACTCTCTGGGGGAGGCCTATGTCCAGCAGTGGACGTCAATTGGCTGATGATGATGATGATGATGATGAACTACAACTTCCCCCTCAGCAAAGAAATTATAATAAATTGGCGATCACATCTCTTCATTCTATTTTAAGAATAATGAAATCCTCATATGATTAAAATAATGTTAGATTTATTATAGTTTAATATTATTAATTATTATATTTATTATACAAGTTTGACACGAGTTCGAAAATATTGCATAGGAACGAGTTTTTCATTCCCGCTTTTTGGGGGCTTACTACGAAGGTTTCGGTGTGATAAATCGACATATTTAACATATATCTATCCCTTTTTTCGGTAACGGAATGAAAGTGACGGTTATAATGAAATATATAAATGTTCAAATATCGAAATCCTCATTGCAAAAGAATATGCTCGCACCATTTTTGTTTATTTTTTAAAAACTAGTTTTTTCTTAGTGGTCAAGACATAAAAAAATAAAAATGCTGCATTAAAGTCTCCACACACTAAATATATGAGATCGCAGTGTATGTAACTAGTAGGTATATTTAAACTGTGGTGCAGTACAGTAAGTAATACATGTTATTACAAATGATTGCTGAATTGTTTTTTTATAAATAACGCGTTCTCATTGGTCAATTTAATTTTAAAGGCAGCATAAGTTACATGTGTGGCTGAACGCCATGATCCCGTACCACACAAGCAAAAAAAGTTACAGTCTGAGAAAATGTCTCTGAAATATTTTTCGAAACGTCGTATCTTACTTTGAAATCCGTGTTAAGATACGACCTACCTACGGAACCCTACACTGAGCATGGCTCGACATGCTCTTGGCCTGTTTTTTTATTCTATCTGGCATAATTCTTGTCTAAAAATATTACCTTCATGGACATACTAGCGCATCTAATTGTATAATAATAATTATAATTAATTAATGAATTAAATGGTTTAATCAATTATTAATTACAAGTTACAACTTTTAAAACTTTGAAACCTACTTCATACTAAAATGCAAGCATGAGTAGCATGCCGAATATTTCTTACGTAATTAATGTAAGAGAATACTTTCGCGTTAAATAGTTTCATGATAATCATCTAGAATCTTAGGAGAGATCATTACGATACACCTATTGTACTTAAACAGGCAGGTGTAGATCCATACATAGATTAACTACACTGATCAATAACTGCTTCATTCTGAATAATGATTTCTGAATGAAAATACGCTCGACCAGTCCGGCGGGTAGCCCGCGTATGCCGAGTACTAGTGAAAGCCCCCACTTTCATTGCGAGTGGGGCGGTCGTCAGCCGTCACCAGTGCCACAACAAAAGTGAACGTCGTCGCGGGTGTAGACGCAACGAGTCTGTCAGTCGCTATCGTGACGGTAGGTCGAGCGTGTATTGCGCGCCTCGTGCCGTGAATCGTGTTATCGTGATGTCCAGGTGGTGGATGGTGGTGCTGCTGGCGGCGGGGGCGGCGGCGGCCGGCGGGCGGGTGCCGCGCACCTCGCCGCCCGCGCCCACGACCGCGCCCGGCGCCTCCACGGCCGTGCCGAGGCTACCCTCCAGAAACATTACCCTGTCTTCCCGGAATTCTGTCAGAAACAGGTATGTTCTTATTGCTTTGTTTCCATTTCAAGCGGTCCTTTGAAAACCGCCATCTCGTTCGATGAAGTATTTATCGAGCTTGCGCAACTTCGTCTTGTAATAAATTTGTTGTATTTATGTGCAAGTACAAGGTACCTATGCGTTGTCATGGATATGAGTGCACCGCCAAATACGGTCCATAATTTAAATCGATGCGATTCCATTCCATATTATAGGTCCTAATTAAGTTTAAATTAGATGCAAGTAGTTACTTATTACATTACATAACATGTTATACGTTTGACATTTTACATGTGTGTGTTTCTGTTTTGGTAGCTCATATTTATGTATAAAGTGTGTCTTTAATGAAATGTATATTCCAAGGATAAACATGTGAAATCATTATCTTTAGCACTATGTATAATGTAGATTCTAAATTGGTAATGGCTAAGGTAGGTAAGCTTAAAGAGCTATAAGCTCCGGTATCTGTTTTAACGGGGTGTTTATTACTTACTGCCATGCAAGTTAAACTGCAAAATTTTCGTTATAAATAATAATATTTTGTAGAGTTTTAGAAAATTATATTTCTCTTCATACATTATATTAGGAAATTTAGAAAGCTACAAGTATCTACACTCGATGCGATGAAATAATCAGTAAATGCGGACTTAGTGAATTTAACTTTGGTTTAATTGGTTTGTAAGAATTTCTTACTCATTATGATATCAATGTTTTAGACCCATAGCTACGATCACTGCTTTTTGACTGCATTTGTGCCTGCTCGGCTTAGATTCGAGGACACAATAGGACTGTCCCTTAAAGGTACCTAGCTAATACGAGGTTTTTAATCAATTTTATCTTGAAAGCTAAAATACAATGTATCTAAATCATATTCAAATTGTTGTAATGGGTTGAAACTTCTTTAGAAAGGTCTGAACTGTTAATAAATCTTATTTATATACCATTAGCGAGCAGAGTCAAAACCATGGTTGCGAAAAGAAGGACTATTTATTCGTGTAGGTATATGACGATTGCAAATAAATAATTGTACTAATGACGTAATTAACGCCACATAGCATTCTTTAGAATCACTTTTATCAGTCAAAGTCATTTGTATGGAGTAGGCGAATAGGTATGTTGATAAACAATTTAATGTCACTCCACTCTAACACATAATTGTTTTTCTCGAGTGGTTGTTCAAAGAAAATGAAGTATTTGTTTAGAATACGAAGTCAATGATAATAGAAAACAAGCTTTAATCAATAAACATACTTGCTGTTGAAGAAGCAAACTATAGCAAGCATAGTAGAGCAGAAAAAAAGTAAAGCAAGCAGCTGACTGTGAATAGCAAGAGTTTATTCACGACTGACACAAAAATATTTATATTTAGATAATTTGACACATTTTTTAAACAAAGAATAAGAAGACAAACGGAACGAAGAATAAGAAGACGAACGGACAATAAAAAAGTATAAATAAATTGTATCAAAACTATATACAACCTCAACACTTGCTCTACATATAATTGTGACTTACGGTGTTATCTTAGAATGTGAGTGGTTTAGTAAAAATGTCCCGCTTTGTCGCTTACCATAAGGGCGGCATTGGCTTTTACCTTTATGAGAATCGAATGCCCTTACTGCATTGACAGACAAACTAAATTCATTACATAATAGGTTTAAACACAGAATTTACAAAATAAAAAGAGTCGAAAAGTAGTAAACCATACTTTTTGTAAATATATTTCTTGGGACATCGACACAAATCAACCTACTCCTACGGTAAGCTCAATTACCTACAGCTTGTGATATGGGTACCCAGCGACGATATAATATAATAGATAGATACATATGATACATAATTACATATACATAGATACATACTTAAATAAATACACAGCCATGACCAAGAATCAAAATATTTGTTATAAATAAATACACAAATATTGCCCTCTCCGGGATTTGAACCCGGAACCTCCAGCTCCGTATGCAGGGTCTCCACCAACTAGGCTACGGAGGCTGACAAGTATGTATTATCTCGGCCGACAATGTTAGTCTACACAGTTTAATTTCAACTATTTCGTGGAAATAAAGAATCCATAGCATAGGTACTTCGTCCATGGTATATTTCGTTTCGAGTCGAACAGTAAAAATCATTTTTCTTTACCTAGGTTATGTAAAACAGGTTATTTTTTTCTCGAAAATAAGTAATTTTTGTGTCAAACCTAAATATCTAGTGACACAAAACCGTGATTAGTAGTTTTACTTAAACTTAGGTAGATATAATATATTTATATTCCGTGCTGTTTCATTAGTTAGTTAGTGAAACCCCGTTAATATACGATTTTCTAGGGACCAGCCAAACAACGCGTTAATTTTATCATTCGTAAAATACAGATATAACATTTTCGTGAAACTTGTTATTTTAGGAAAAAAAAAATCTTTTTATATTATATATTTTGTTGTCTTTTGTGATACCTACTTAGCTGAAGTAAGTGCCTAGCTAGATAAATAAATATATGAAACAAATGCTGCGTGCTAGGGTGGTACCTGTGGTTAATGAAAGTATTGAGATGAGATCAAGAATTTTACCGATTGCTTAGACTGTACAAGAAACTTACCGCCAAAAGTGCGCAGGGCAAGGGGTCGCTAGTTTTTTTTTTATTATATCCTCTTTGTCCTGTTGTTGAGCGGCACGAAATGGCATCTTACGTGGGAAATAGCATTACACATGATCGCATTAAGCGTGTTCTACTGTATTTTGAATTGATAATTAAGCGAGTAAGTAAGCAGAATTCGTTGATTAAGCTAGATAGACAATGTTAAATTTCATCATCTGCATATTGACAACAAGATGTAGACAAGGTCTTATGACACAGTTTAGCTCGACACACGCGTCGAGTAGCTAATGACATTCATTGCTCCGAACACTTTTGGAATGAAGTGTTGACTATTCTGTAGAAACAAGATATAATCACCTATTGATAATAATTATAGTCCTCACGAGCTTATAAGTAAAAACAAGGTGAATTATTTCGTTCCTTGACCGAATACGTTAGTATTCGTGGTCTAAACGGCTACCGACAGGTGGACGACAGAAACTAGAAATGAGATCAAGGTTACACACCGGTATTGTTACTGCTCTTAGTGCTAATTATGATTGCTAATATCGTTCGGTTGCCGCAGCAGGTAAATGAAGTGCGGCGTACTCCCAACTGCTTACTTATGTGCTCTCGTTACTACATACCACAATAATGGACGGCTACTCAGAGCTTAAGTTAAAGTTCATTAAAATTTCGGCATAAAGCTGTGTGTTTCTGAGTATTGAATTGACACAAATTTAACGAC
Source organism: Thaumatotibia leucotreta (assembly GCA_025490895.1). Classification (NCBI taxonomy): domain Eukaryota; kingdom Metazoa; phylum Arthropoda; class Insecta; order Lepidoptera; family Tortricidae; genus Thaumatotibia; species Thaumatotibia leucotreta. The sequence continues at coordinate 37,329 of JALPQI010030844.1, forward strand.
AACACATGCCGCGATAAAATCTACCAGCCCGCTTAACTTAAAACACTCAGACATGTATCTAATTACGGGACAATAGACAATTGTACATATATTGAAATTGCTTCAGGGTTACCAGGCGAGACTTACTAGATTTTTATACCGATGTATTAAAATACAGTTTCGGAGCTCAAAAGTACTTACGTTGTGATTATCGTTATTTTATCAAAAATCGTACAGTCCGCGTCAAGTAGTTAGTGACATTCAAAGAGATAAATGTTGCATCAGGATCTTAATCCAAATACGACTACTTTGGGTGTCACTAACCATTTGATGCTGACTAAAGGTAGAGGGTGACATAACAGTACGTTTTCAATATTTATTATAATATGCCAGGCAACCCTATTGCTCTGCTTCTTCATTGCGCGGGTAAAAATGCGTGCGCTTACTCAGTAACCAACGGCCAAGACTAACTTGGAAGGGAGGGATAGTTGGCCGACCAAGGACGCTAAGCGAACGGACCTATGCCACACGCGTGAACTTTGAAGTTGGATTAAAAAGACTGATTTCAGTGCAGGCGGCCTTTTAGAATCGAATAAGCAAGTTGTTGCATCTCAGTCATGCAAACGTTGGCGGACCTGTGTTTCAACGCGCACAGTTTTGCCTAAATGTCAATGTCAACTTACGTTAGTACAGGAAGAAATTTCTGGGCATTCTATATGTCACCGTTGGCTACTTCGACTACTTCGAGATAGCAGAGCTATAAGCCCTCTGAGATATGTTAGGTAAAATAAAATAAAATCAGAGGTTCTTCAATTTCATCATGTAGGTATTCTGAGACTGGCTTGAAGGAAGTTGCAAAAGCGATAGTTAATACCTATCCGTTTCGCAGCTCATGATTTTAATTGGCTTTTTAGTAAAATTGTAACATGGTATAACCATAAGTACTTAATTTTGTTGCACAGCAGTAGGGGAGCGTGGGGGAAAGAAAGCCTACTAAGGATGATCAATAATTAAAGCCATCATTTGCATAGTAAAACTAATCTCTAATAATAGACTGAGGGTTAACTATCTGCAACCAGTAATACCAAAAACATAGCTTAAATAATGTCGTCATCTGTTGAAAACAGCCAATAACAAAAACTAGCAAACGTTTTCATTACCCTCCACTTCGGGTAATGAGAGCTGCAACATGCTTCATATGGCAAATGGGAGCTATAGCCCTTTCCGAAGGGTATGAATGGAATTTCCTAAAATCTCTACTGTCCACGTTGCTTTTGATGTAGTGTGGTTCTCTTTTTCGTGGCATTTGAATATAAATCTAATATTTTTGCCTAAATCAGTAAAGGACAATGTTCACGGATTAGTTCAAACTGCGAACAATCAGTCTAGCTTGATCTGAATCTCATAATTGAGAACCTCTTCCTTTTTTGAAGTCTGTTATAAATGTATGTTTTAGGCTTTACCGATCGCTCAGCTCCTAATTTAAATTTTAATTAAGAACAGAAACAAAGCACCATGTACATTCTAGCAATATTAGAAGTGAGGGACAGTTAGTATAATGTAAAAAAACCGGCCAAGAGCATGTCGAGCCATGCTCAGTGTAGGGTTCAATATCTAGTCATTCAAAAACGGCTGGGCCGATTAAGTTAGAAATAGTTTTATTTTAAAGTGTTCTGTAAAAGTATTCATGAAAGACACAAATATTTTTTCGAGATTGCTGGGTTAGCTCCATAGTAAAGGTTGTTCAGTATAACCTACAACCTACCAAATCACCCCGTTCAAGGTTTTCAGTGGCTCGTATAACACGTTGTAGGTATATCATAATACAACAGGTAAATTTAGTAAAATTCTACTTTATCTGATCATATCTTATGATAAAAATTACTTCCTGGATTTTCAACGAACAGGTTCGGGTATCAACTCGCGCCGATCTCTAAGTGATTGAATTTTAATTTTTTTTCTTATTTTAGGGTTCAAATTTGAAATACATTTTTGTATGCATTACATAGTTAAGAAATTACTACAGGATAGAACTAGTAGGCAGAATAATGGGAATATTTGTTGTACTCCAACGATTTTGAAAAACCTCATTAGGTATATCAAAGTCAAAACTCAATGTACAGGCGTATGCCACGGGCAGCTCTACTATCGCAAACTTCGAATCCTGCAAATTTCGTGAATTTGTCTCTGTCACTCTAATGATGCCTTCGTTGGAGTGGAGTGATAAAGCCAGATTCTCAAAATTTAACGAATTTTGGAGTTCACCGTAGTTGGCCAGGGTCGCGTTTTATAAAATTACAATTTACAGACATTTAATTTTCTAGCCAATATGTGCGTTAGAGAGGCAAACAGCGGGTACGTGTCATAGGTACCTACCGTTAATGTTTCTGATCTGAATCAACCTTTATCATTATTAAAGAAGTGTCGTCGAAGTGTGATCGAGAAAAGCAAATAAAATTTGTATACGATTTCGGCTTCAGACACCCCGTTTTCATAACTTGTTTGCCCAAACGGCCTATCTTGCTACCGAATGTTGATGTTTCTTACTTTATTAAACCCAGAAATACTATGTATCGGGTGTCATGTGCTAAAATGATATGTAGATAGCTTTACAAAATGTGCTCTGTGAAAACTAGGTTAGGTGGCAGTTTTTGTGAAAACCATATGAACAAGGTTGGAAACAGAACCCTATAAATATTTTGGTCTCTTACTTCTGGCCCTCACTTTTGTCAACCTGACACGGGAAAACAAAACCACAATTTCTAGCTCACGTTAGGCAACTTATGTTCTTAAAGTAACAGTTCTGGGCTTTAGAGCTTTACGTAAGTTTGTCTGATTGTAGGGCGGAAGCCTACTTATGGTAATAGCGGCCCAACTGATATTTTCCTTACTATGAAATGTTACTTAATACTCGTACGTGTAGTTAATTCTGTTTTTACTAAATCTAAATAAGAAGTCACTTAGGTATTAGCCCAATAAATAACCCTTGCGTAATAAAATAAGTGATCTAAGTAGTATCATGTGAGTAGTTTATATTTTTTACACAGGTATCGGTTTGTACCTACTTTAACACAAAATCATTATCATTAAAGTAAGTATATGTGTTAATCGCTATATTCCTGAATTTGGAATATAGTTTTACCATAAATTTTTGTTAGATTGAATTTGCATCATACATTGTTATTAGATTTTCATTGAATATGTTTTGCCTTAAAGAGAAATTGTTTACAAATGTGCTAATTCTAATCCTGGCAAAAACATTTGAAGACATTTGATTGCTCTAGTAAGAATGATATTAATTGCGTGCATCTCTCCACTTTCTCTGCGAATTCTTTCCAGCAGGCACTCTCACTGCATTTCATAATTCACGCATTAAACTATAACTCACAAGTGACATGTAACATTTATACATCTGATTGTTTAATGTTTATGTATGTCGAATATCCAAAAAAATTGCTTTAGAATAACAACTGGAGTAGTTCTTTACAACGAACACTTTTTATTTACATTGAGATCGCTAAATGAACATAGCCACTCTTGTGATATTTATACAATATTCGTAATATGAATATTAATGTCGTTGCTGTTTGGTTCACTAAGTAATGTCACCGTTTCTCAATCCGACCAGTTATTGAGTAGCTTAACAGTAGATTAGGGCATATGCGTTGCTGTACAACAGATCAACGTCATTCCCAATAGATATAATCATATGTCATATAGCGATATAAAAATAACTACGGCTCAGAGAATACTTTGTGTCTCATTCTGTATGTGATTTCTAGTATGTGTATACTAATTAACTATGTGGAATAAGGCCAAGGGCCTAAGTTATGAAAGTGTGTTGTGTTTTCTTATGCCGGCCAACGTGTCAGTCGAGATGAAGTAGCAATAAATACTCGTAAAAGACCATTCATTAGATAATTATTATGGCTTGACATGGAAATTATTGAAATCAATCTAGCACAGCTGTCAACTGACGTGACATACTTTATCAAACGCTTTATTTATCAGATGGATATTGCTGTTTACACTATCGGGCACATTTTTAGAGTTATTCTCAGTTTATCCATAAATTACATGAACAAAGAAAATGGCCCTTTAGTACACATACCTTTTGGCTTTCTACGTTAAATATTTGTGTTTGTTAATGTACACTGTAAGTTATCTCTTTTAGATTATATTTACAAAAAATATAATTATACAATTACCAAAACGAATAAATATTTACAATACACACTGCTGGACGTAGGCCTCTCCTATTAACTGATGCGTCTAGATGCATTAGGGCGTAAATGCCCATAATCGCCACGCTGGACAAGCGGATTGCCGATCGCAGTAATGTGTCCACTATGATGACGCTGCTGCCCATCATCAATATTTTATCAAATAATGGTCAGTGACACTTCAATCCCTTAGTCGACTCTAACGACACCCGCATGTACATATTTACTTAGTTACTAATTGAGTACCTATACTTTACTGGTAGAGAACCACCAATATCATATAAGTACCTACATATGCAATAGGTATAATAATAACAATGTGCAAGATACGGTTAATAATTAGGTCTCAGAAAGAGCTCTCCAACTTACATGATGACAGACAGGCGCGATAAAGCTCAAGGAGAATTAAATTTCAAAACTTTCGACCTTCAAACATCACAAACGAAACTTTTACGATCAACAATTCAACATGATATTAGGCACCTAAGCCAATTTCCCTTGCTCCCCGTAGATAACCAAGTTTGATAACTGGCTATGTACAAGGAAAAAATATTCCGGTTTTATAACCGGGTTATGAAACGGGATTTTTTTTTCCTCGTAGAAAACCTTTGTTTTATTCAGTTTTCTACGAGGAATTTCTTTTCTTGTTTGATAACCCGGTCATGAAACAGGAATTACTTTTCCTGGTAGAAAACTGTTATTTTATTTGGTTTTCTATGAGGAATAAACTTTTCTTCGTAGCTAACCTAGTTATCAAACGGGAATTATATTTTCCTAGTAGAAAACCGTCATTATAGGTTTTCTATGTGGTTTCGAAATTTTTATTTATTTGTGGGTAATTATGGTACTAAACTAGTATTTCAATGCAATTTTTTTATTTTATTGGTAAACCAAAAGTATTACAACTTCGTAAGTACATTTTAATAATTAAAAAAATAAGTATATATTTATGTAAAAAACTAAAAAAAACGGAGAAATTTTCTCAAGGCAATGCCCCACGGTAATTATGTTTTCTTGAAGTTGGGTTATTGCTTTATGTATACCGATATTTACCGCAACATCTATGGCTGCTCTATTCTTAATTGTGAACCTTTTGTTCACTCTTGAATGTGAAATTCCGTAATATTTTGCGTCATTTTGTAGAACCGATAGTAAATGCGGAAGTGTAGGGTTTTTTCGGCCTGTTGCGGTAAATATCCGTATACATAAAGCAATAACCCAACTTCAAGAAAACATAATTACCGTGGGGCATTGCCTTCAGAAAATTTCTCCGTTCTTTTAGTTTTTTACATACTTATATACTTATTTTTTTAATTATTAAAATGTACTTACGAAGTTGTAATACTTTTGGTATAAACAATAAAATAAAAAAAATGTATTGAAATACTAGTTTAGTACCATAATTTTCCACAAATAAATAAAAATTTCGAAACCACATAGAAAACCTATAATGACGGTTTTCTACTAGTAAAATATAATTCCCGTTTGATAACTAGGTTAGCTACGAAGAAAAGTTTATTCCTCATAGAAAACCAAATAATATAACAGTTTTCTACCAGGAAAAGTAATTCCTGTTTCATGACCGGGTTATCAAACAAGAAAAGAAAGTCCTCGTAGAAAACTGAATAAAACAAAGGTTTTCTACGAGGAAAAAAAAATCCCGTTTCATAACCCGGTTATAAAACCGGAATATTTTTTCCTTGTACATAGCCAGTTATCAAACTTGGTTATCTACGGGGAGCAAGGGGCCATTCACATTTAGTATGTGAAATTGGCTTGCTAATTGCTAAAATCATGTTAATAACAATAATTAATAAGATTTTCATTTCAACCACAACTGTGTTTGTCTTAAATGTGTAGGCTTAGGTAGTACATGATTGATAAGGGCATCACGAGACTTATTGTTTGTTGTTAAACAGCGAAGATGTTCAATTGAACTTAATTGAAAATTAATACCCTTATAATTCATTATCCTCTCACTCCAACGTAACTACATACAAATAAGAGTAAAACAATAAGCCATTCGATATTCAATAAATACGAAAATATCAATTAATCAGTCAAATAGTCGTAGAATACTTCGCCTTAAATGTATAATGACATGATTATTGTCAAATGACTTATCTTTTTCAAGATCAAATATGTGAATACCTACAATGTTTATCTGGAAACCTTTGGTTTGACCTCTGAGTAGGTCTAAACAATAATTAACAACGAAGCGTAGCGCGTAGGAGGCAAGCCCCCTATGCTAAACGACTCCTCAAGTTTCGCAAACGCCGAATACCATTCGTTAGAAGAGTCTAGAAAAAGTAAACAAACCTAAAAACTTGCATTATTCAGTAATCACGCACTTTAAGTACACAATGTAGGATTTATTACGAACTTAAAACCTTAAGGGTAGGCCACATTGCACGCAGAGCAGATGGTCGATGGGGTTGAAAAGTGCTCGAGTGGAGACCATGGCTAGGCAAACGCAGCGTAGGACGTCCACCCACAAGATGGACAGACGACCTTATGAAGGTCGCCGGGACACGCTGGATGCAGGTCGCATCTAACCGGTACCTACATGTGGAAATCCAGAGGGGAGGCCTATACGTTCAGCAGTGGACGTCTTATGGCTGAGAGGATGATGATGAAAACCTTAAACCTTGAGTTCATATACCTACGTATTTAGTCAAAATTATTTATATCTGCGAACGTGTGCCTATATTATAATTAATAAGATTTTCATCATGACAACCAACCATAACTGTAATATTATAATATTTATAATATATTAATTAATGTATGTGTCAAAGTCGTCAAATGCTATGGAAAGTCAGCCGTATTTGTTTACATTTTTTTAGATTCTACTGACGATTGGTAGGTATCTACTTTTGGTCCTGTTCATAGTAACACATTTTGTTAATATGATAATTTCCTGTTATGATCTTATGCTATACGGATATTATCCAAGTACGAAGGGAATTTGAGAATAAACTACACGACATCATACATAATTTAGTGTAGAGGCAATGTTGAAAACTGATGTTAATTATAGTGCAACACTTATGTATATATATATACATAACTTGTTAATTGGGGTTAAAGAATTTATTGTCTCATAAGAAATTTACATTTCACTTAACGAGAACTTAGAAGTAATTAAATATTATTTTACCAGTGAGCACATTTACAAACTAGTTCCAAAAGAAAAAAAACAATAATTGCTAAGCAAGTATTCAAAGTACAAAAGTAGGTACAGCGTTAATAAATCTATAAAACGGGTAGGGGCATAAATCCACGCATTCTTCGTTATAAGCATACGCGAGGTAATACAAGTTGAGTATGGCACAGGACCGCATTCAGGTGATCGGAATATTCAGTATTATGTGGGCTTTAAGTTTTTTCTTGAAACTAAGTATAGTGGTGGCTTCTTTAACTGATTTTGGCAAATTGTTATAGATACGTGCTCCTTCGTAGGTTATATTTCGATTTCCAAATTTTTTTGTGCGTGGTGGAGGTAAATGCAAGTTATCAGCATTTCGTAGATTTCGTTTGCCCTTTTCTCTATTGGTGGGAAAAGTAACTTCGCTGTGTAATGTTTTAGACAGTATTTTTTTTATAAACAGACATATTTTATATGTGTATAACTGATGTATGCTCATTAACTTTGTTTCCGTGGAAATGCGACTGGTTGGAGTAAGAAAATCGTAATGAAACAGTACTTTGATTATTTTGTTTTGTGTGATTTGGAGGTCTTTCAAAGTTGACTTTGCTGCACTACCCCAAATCTCGATAAGGTAATCCAAGCGCGATTGTACGAGTGAATGGTATATGTTATATCGCACTTGGCGAGGCGAATTGGGAAAGCGTAATATTAGGTAGGTATTTAATTAAAGTGCTGCATACCGAATCCGTGTGTAGCACGTGTACACTCTAAAGGTGCGTTCAAAATAAAAGAGCATTCCCTGTTCTAACCTCCCACTCTACGAAATTCGATCGGTAAACAAAACGTGATTGGTTGATTTCGTAGAACGGGCGCTAGAACAGCGAAGTTCTTTTGGTTTAAACGCACCTTTATTTGACATTTACATACGCTCCAACGCGACACTACGGACACGCACAGGCGCACGTTCTGCACACGGATCCGGAGTGGCTTGGCCTTTAGTTTCGTGATTCTACTGATTATTCCGTTGGCATCTGGCCCCTATACCACAAAACTTTACAAGCGTACAATTCTACAAAATTGACAATTTTTTGTATGGGAATTTATACAATTTTGAAGTTTTAAAGTTTAGTGGTATAGGCAACTGGTAGCCACCACCACGAGCGAGTAAGCTATGAGCTATCGGGTATACTAGAAACGACTAAAAGATAATGTTTTTTTTTAACGGTAATACCGGCCTCAGGCTAGGTAATTAATTAATAATTATACTTAATTTAGTAGTAAGCAAATAAATTACCCGTAACGAAATCAAACACGACCGATACCTCAAATACCGGGTGTCCCAAAAAATACTCAGTAAGTATTTAAAGGGTGTAGCAGGATAGCCTAGGAAAAACTGCCCCCAGCGATTTTGGGCCGAAACTGTAATCAAACGATGCCTTTTAGGGAGGTTATATTCTGGACAAAGTTTCATCCCTCAGTTACCCCCTGGGGGTGAAAAACACCCAATTAACCCCAAAACTGTTAAAATTATTTTTTCCTAAACTATGAAAGTGACGAATTTGAAATTTTATACAAATATTAACGAGACCAAAAGCTATTTAAAAAAAAAATGAACCTTCTAATCATTTAAATTCTTGTAAAAAAAAATAAAAATGAAAAAGAATCACCCTGTATATGAAGTTTGGCTCATGGTACACACACCATTTTTTTTCCAAAAACGAACCAATTTATATTCTACATTATACAAAAGTTTCACGGACCTACTCCAGAAGGAACATTGTCAAATTAATATGTATTGGCTCTTAGGTGCATACTATTTAGGTATTGAATTTCTACTAAGAGCCTTGCATTATTAATAATGTAATAAAGAATGGCTTGCGATGGACCGTTGCTAGTACCCGATTTGAAAAAGGTGGGGATAAAGAAAGAAGTATGAATCAAACTCATTTGTATTTATAATAACATTTTTCTCTTTCCTTTTATAGTAATAATTAACATAGCTTCGTGTATTTACATGGTACAAGTAAGTTTTTAAGTAGAAAACAATTATTAATTAATCGTCATCACTGTCCTCGTTAATAACTGTCAAATTTTCTAAATAATTATCAAATATGTTAGTCAGCAGAACCAAAGTAACCGAAATAGCTCTCCGAATCGCTAAACTGAAGTGGCAGTGGGCGGGGCACATTGCGCGTAGAACCGATGGCCGTTGGGGCGGGAAGGTTCTTGAGTGGCGGCCACATACCGGAAGGCGTAGCGTGGGTAGGCCCCCCACAAGGTGGACCGATGACCTGGTGAAGGTCGCAGGAGTCCGCTGGATGCGGGTGGCGCAGGACCGGTCATTGTGGCAATCTTTGGGGGAGGCCTATGTTCAGCAGTGGACGTCTTTCGGCTGATATGATGATGATGATGATGATGATGATCATGATGTTAGTCAGAGTTTCGGCTGGTCGATTAATATTGAATTTGCAAAAGAACACGATATTCTAAGAATTACATATTTTCATACGTTATGTACCCAATAAAACGACTATGAACTATGAAGGTATAAGCGATCACTTTTGTACTTGCCCCAACGGAAACCGAACTGCAGGTTGCTGCTCGCATATAGCTTCAATAATATATTACTTATCTAATGCGAGATATAGATCAAAAATTATAAAACCAGCCGAAATTCTGACTAATATATTTGATAATTATTTAGACAATTTGACAGTTATTAACGAGGACAGTGATGACGATTAATTAATAATTGTTTTCTACTTAAAAACTTACTTGTACCATGTAAATACACGAAGCTATGTTAATTATTACTATAAAAGGAAAGAGAAAAATGTTATTATAAATACAAATGAGTTTGATTCATACTTCTTTCTTTATCCCCACCTTTTTAAAATCGGGTACGAGCAACGGTCCATCGCAAGCCATTCTTTATTACATTATTAATAATGCAAGGCTCTTAGTAGAAATTCAATACCTAAACCTAAATAGTATGCACCTAAGAGCCAATACATATTAATTTGACAATGTTCCTTCTGGAGTAGGTCCGTGAAACTTTTGTATAATGTAGAATATAAATTGGTTCGTTTTTGGAAAAAAAATGGTGTGTGTACCATGAGCCAAACTTCATATACAGGGTGATTCTTTTTCATTTTTATTTTTTTTTACAAGAATTTAAATGGTTAGAAGGTTCATTTTTTTTTAAATAGCTTTTGGTCTCGTTAATATTTGTATAAAATTTCAAATTCGTCACTTTCATAGTTTAGGAAAAAATAATTTTAACAGTTTTGGGGTTAATTGGGTGTTTTTCACCCCCAGGGGGTAACTGAGGGATGAAACTTTGTCCAGAATATAACCTCCCTAAAAGGCATCGTTTGATTACAGTTTCGGCCCAAAATCGCTGGGGGCAGTTTTTCCTAGGCTATCCTGCTACACCCTTTAGTGATATAGAATTTTTTTTGGATCAAGTTATTTATTGATTAAAGTTTACAGAATTATGTATAATATAGCAAATACAAGACGAAAAACGGGTTTGACTCCATTTTCTGGCCATTTTCCCTTCATGTCAGTGAATCCCAAATACGAGCATTGCGATTTAACATATTTGTTTTGTTTTAAAGGAGTTATTTATAGTCAAAGTTCTAAGTCAGTTAGCTCTCGATCACCCATGGTTTGAAGAATCGAATCTTACGACACCCGCAGGAGGAGTTGGGGTGGTGACAAATGTATTCTGACTGCCGTCACCACAGGGCTGATATTTAGCCATATTTATGTCAATTTCATTGAAAATATTAACAAAAGAGCGGTATGTTACAGCGAAACCTTCGAAGTAATTTCCCGGTGTGCTTTACCATACTAAACCCTATTATTTATACTTTATAATTCAATCAAAAAATAATAAATACAAAGAAGAAATAAGTAGTTTTACGTTTTATCGATTTCAAATATTTCGTTATTTTTGGGACACCCCATATTAGATACATTGCCCTGCCGTAGTACTACATGTATACGAATAAGTAATTAAACTTTTTAAATTATTATTTCCTGATAATCCAATAATCTATTATCAAATCGCGCATTGACCTTCAACGGTCATTCTCTAAGACCTACCAATGACCTGTTCGTGTAGGCAGTAATTGTTTATTACAGATAATTCTGTTATTACTATAGTTCCATTGTTTTTCGTTGATCGGTTCAGATACAAAGTACTGCCGGCGCAGCGTGCGGCCTCGGGTCCGCGAGATAGATTCGATAACGCCGATTGTTGAGTTCGCGTTAGCGCTGACGCCCACCTATTCCGCGGAAGGTTATTTCTAACACATTTTTGACAAACAAAAGCTTGTAGGCACCTCATACATCACAATTACCAATATCGGGGTGCTTAGCCAAGTTGCCAATCGCTAGCGCTTCATCGTCAGTCGTAACTGTCTTTGTCGCACTAATATGAAAGAGTGACAGAGAGGGAAAACTACGATACGCTACTAAGCGTAAGCGTTTGTCAACTTGGCTAAGCATCCAGTAGGCTTAGCACAGTATTAGTGCGACAATATGTCGCCGCGAGATAGACTATCGATCCCTCTTTCATTCATATAGTTAGTAAAAGATGGAAAATCTATCTCGCGGCGACATACTGACATACCAATCATGTGCTAAGCATACAGGGTTCGTTATGTTTCAAGGACACTTTATCAAAAACTTAGTCCTGACGTAATTAGTTGTCATATAAGACACTCTTTTTAAGGAGATAGGTTTAAATAAATTGATTATTTGACAACATTTTCTTATTGCAACTATATTAATGTAAAAGGTTGGAACGGAATTCTATATCATTCAATAAGATGTTTTTTTAGTATCATATCCCCATTGTTTCTCTAAGTGTGATAAATTTCGTGCTGGTGAAGTATGATCTAATCGCAAAGCTGATTACAGCCTAGTCCCGGTTATCACGTTTACGTTACAATTGACGATTGAGTAAACCACTCCCGCGCCGCTCACTGCTGTACAGCGGCAATACTTTCATTGTTAACCAGTGTTTTAATCCGAATTTGTTTGTCTTATTATTGTTGAAATATTTCTTTACGCCTGTGCATAAACGTGTATCTTGTTGATGAATTCTCGGCTATGACTATGACTTATGAGTTATATTTACTTACTGAGTAATGAGCAACATCACTAGGCTCAGTACATGCTTATTGCGATAGTATGTCACCGCGAGGTAGATTATCCATCACTCTTCTATTCATATAATTAGTAAAAGATAGAAAATCTATCTCCCGGCGACATACTGAAGTACCAATCATGTGCTAAGCATACAGAATATAATACATAGAGGCAGCATTTGAAAGATCTTCATCTTCGATCTGCGATTCAGTTTAAGTTCAGGGAAAGGGTCAGAGATATACGACTCGTACCTAAACTAAATCGCATTAGTACGTCATGGCAAACCCCCAGATCAGTGTCAGATTTCAAAATGTGCACCATACTTTCTGACTTATCTCGGGTTTAATAGATATAATAATAACAATCTATTCGTTGACAAGATGGTTAAATAAAATCTTGAGTTTTACGAGTAGAGTACAGTCACCATCAGATATATCGTAGCGTCCAGAGTAAAGATGGGTCGTTCCCGGTAAATTCCCAATGTTACTGTAGGGAAAGTTTCCATTTGGGAATATTCCCCATACGGTTTTCAGTAAGTTACGGGAAACTGCACATCATTAGTAGTGATGGGTCGTTCCCAATAATTTCCCAATCTTACCATAGGGAAAGTTTACATTTGGGAATATTCCCTGTACTGTGTTAGGTACCTAAGTTACCGGGAACGACCCATCACTAGGGACTACGGAGCGTTCAAAAATTTCTAAACACGCCTTTATTGCCATAACAATAGAATAGTAAAAGATATTCAGTTCAACCTCATGGTAAAATGTAGTACCTAATCCTAATATCGAATATGTAGATTGTACTTTAGGAATACCTACTCCTTATCATAATACGTGTTGACGAAATTATAAGTTGAAAGTAAAATACTAACAAAACGAAAGAAATGAGTTAAGAAACATAAATACATCATCGTATAACTAGCCAATAAACTAAGTAGGTATAAACTGTATAAAGGATACAGTACTTAGTCGCACTTTGGTATATGTTTCAAACATTATTAAATGAAAATATAAATGCTAACAAAGTAAGCGATTACCTTCACTTAATGTTTTCCTGGTGGTTGAATATTTTCATATTTGCAAGTACCTAAGTTAAATAATTTAGGTATTTTTAAAGACAATATTATGTTCACATTTTTTATTACTATTCCTAAATTACTTAGTAGTAGTCCGCCGCCTTTTTTTCGAAGCAGATTAACATAATTAATTATAGCTATGCATTCAAGTATGCGTTATATCTGTTACTTACGTACTTAAATCGTCAACAATAGTTTTGCTATTATATTCCTTTAATATAATATTGTAAGCTAAAAATAAAATAACACATAAGGACAATATTCCAGGTAACAATTAGTTGCTAAAATTGATCAACACCTAGAGATATAATCACGACAACAAACCCAGTAATCATTAGCTAGGTGCTGATGCCACAGCGACAGCGCAGCGCAGCGACTGCGCCTGGTTATGAGCCAAGACTTTTTGTGCGTCCGCCGCACTACGCAATGTGCTCCGCGCCACCGGCGCAATTACAACTATTTTACAGCTCAGATACTGACAATTATCGAACGGTGGTGGCTCGCGCTTAGCCATTGCCATGCCATACTGCGAAATTCCATGCGTTGCTCTCTCACGATTGCACTAAAGAATGTCCACAATAATTCTTCAAGTGCTGGATAACATTTTAGCTATTGATTATTTTAAAAACAGAAGCATGACATAAACTTTTATGATATTTTTATTTCATGTCCGTCATGAACATACATATATTTGTTAAAATTAACAAGCGTACGACATTAAACAGATCTTATATGGCAATGATGTGATTAGCTAATTATAACAGTACCTACAATTAGCTATGTACTAGTAGGTATGATTTAACTCTTGAGGACCGGTTTGTGCCGCAAAAACCCGTTAAACCGATATGGATTTAATGGTAGAACCCTTCCCTAGTTAAGATGTTGCATATTTCGTATTGTAACCGCGACGCCAGCATGTGTGTAATACTAAGAGCTTATAAATTAGAAAGAAACTTGGCTGTTTTCTGCTTGAAGTCTCGTGGTAATGAGTGTATATAGTGCTCTTGACTGTCCGGCGCTACTTCGTTCCGGGTGCTGTAGCACAATGTTGTAATAGGTAGGTGCATTGCATGGATACAGTACGTTTGTACCTAAAGTCGATATTTTTGGTGAAAACAGCTCCAGAATTTAATAAAATTGTGTTCCTCTTAACTTTGCATCCGGCCGAAAAACTTATGATTTTTTTCATATTTTTATAGAAATAGGCAAGAAAACTATTTCGAACACAATCGGCCCAGCTGTTTTGAATAATTACGGTACCCTACACTGGTTGGCCTGAGGGCCGACATGGTTTTGACTGGTTAATTCATTAAGTACATTTTCATTTCCGATGTCTTCCTCGATTATTCTATTGTCACTGTCGAACTCATGGCCTATTCCCTAGTAGCCTAGATCCCGTCTATTTAAATAGCCACACTAATAGAAAAGGTGAGTAGCCAAAAATCTTGTTACCATTAGTCGAAATAAATAAAGCCGTAAAGAAAGAATAAATACTGTCATATTTATCTCCAGACCTCAGACCAAACAAAGTGCAGCAAAAAAGTTGACCGTACGTATACGTATACTTAGTTTGGGGCCCATTATTCTTAAAATACCTATTCAACGATACCCCACACAAGATCATCCCCACTTTACGAGTACGTAAAAAAAAATCTAAATTTTATTCTATTACTTTGCGACTCCATTAATATGTATACCTATACCAAATTCCAATTTTCTAGTAGGTACTAACGGCCAAGGAGCTGTAGTATGCTCCGGACAGACAGACGGACATGGCGAAGGCGAAACTATCAGGGCTCTTAAGTTACTACGCTACATAACCCTAAAAAGAGGGTTTCTAGAGGTATGGCTACTGGTAAGTCATTTGGTTATTACTAAATATGAACCTATATGAATTTAGTTACTTAGTAGTATTATGTGTGATTAATAATTCTCAAGGTTGGACGACGAATCTTAATTTTATGCAGTCGATGTTTAGACAGGTTTTAAATTTTATGATGCGAGTTTTTCAAAGCTTCAAAAACTTACCTTACTAGCCTCTTTGACCCAATTTCTACGAATTACGTATAATTAGATCTTTTATTTAATTACCTACCGTTGATGCCGGCTGAAGAGTCAGTAGGCGCAACCGAGGGGCTAACTAAACTAATTCTAATGTTGGGTTTGCTGAGTGGCCTAAGTAAGGGACGAGATTGAAAAACCTGATTATAATTATAACACTATTGTGTAGGTACAATACTTTCTCTACGAGTCAATA
This sequence comes from Thaumatotibia leucotreta, assembly GCA_025490895.1. NCBI lineage: Eukaryota > Metazoa > Arthropoda > Insecta > Lepidoptera > Tortricidae > Thaumatotibia > Thaumatotibia leucotreta. The sequence continues at coordinate 53,177 of JALPQI010030844.1, forward strand.
AAAATAAGTATCTAACTAAATTTAAATAATGAAATAAATACGTCGAAAAGAAGTACCTACAGATCCTAAATGTGGATTTAGACCAAACGAGCGAATGCTCATTCAATCCCCCACTCTACGAATTTCGTTCGTCAAGGTGCGTTTAAACCAAAAGAGCATTCGCTGTTCTAGCGTCCGTTCTACGAAATCAACCAATCACGTTTTGTGTACCGATCGAATTTCGTAGAGTGGGAGGTTAGAACAGCGAATGCTCTTTTAGTTTGAACGCACCTTTATACAAAACGTGATTCGTCGAAATTAGTTGATTTCGTAGAGTGGGGGATAGAATGAGCATTCGCTCGTTTGGTCTAAATCCACCTTGAGGCACTTGAGGTGGCTGCTTGTTGATGTCTTTTTTAGTCGCAAGCTATTGTTCAAATTCATTATAGTTGCCTTCAGAGTACCGAACTCGATATAAAGGTATGTGATTGTAACTTTGTGTATACGTAATTTAATTCAAACATTACAATCGAGGAGTAGAAAGAAGTATTTAAAGTCCTCATCGCGGTTGTATCAGACGACCATCGACCGTGGCTGTTCGGTTAGGTATGAAAGCACGAAGTAGGCGCTCAGGCATCACAGCAGATCGTAATGTTAGATAACTGCCATTTGTTTTGACGGACCGCCGACCCGTGAAGGCAATCATCAACTTTGACCTTTCTGAATCTTACGATGGACCTGTAAACTTGGTACAAAATTCAAAGCCTCATTCATCCCTAACCTACCTGATGTAAATAATGATTACTGGTACATATGTATACCTATCTTCTTAAGGGTTCCGTACGCAGAGGGGTCAAACGGGACCCTATCACTAAGGCTCCGCTGTCTGTCTGTCTGTCTGACAAACACATGACAATACTTTATGTAAATTTATATATGAGCAAACTATCGTGATTCATATAAGTATTATCAGTTGACATGTTGCGTACAGTACCTACTTCCACCTTACTTCGTTATTTTGACGGACGGACGAATAACAAAAATTAATAAGTAGCTACCGAACCCTTTTCAGCATCGGCTGTTATGCTCATAGCCCGGTTTTCTAATACATACCTAATATACAAGGTGCCCGTGAGGAAAGGGAAAAATTGTAACAGCATATTACTGAGACTAAAAGAAGCAAAAAATGTTAAGTGAGTTTTGGTCAAATCTGCAAAAAAAGAGTTTTTAGTTTTTTTTTCATGTTTTGAATGCCTCAATACACAAAAAAAGGATTTCATTAATGAAACTATCGCGAAAAATGCACTTTAAAAGTTTTTTTTTATTTGCTAGGTAATTAAAGATTTTGTTTGTTCATTTGATGTCTGTCAAATAAGTGTGACAGGACTGAGACAACATGGTAACAAAATCGTTTCCTAAAATGCGTTTATCATAGCGTAACGGGCTAAAACGGTTTTAGGAAAAAATATAATTTTCTCTTAAAATAGACTCAATCCAGAAAACTTCATATGATATTTTTAACTTCAAATTTGGTCAGAAATCCGCTGTTGATTTTTTTCCCCTTCCTCATGGGCACCGTGTATAACTATATATGATATATATACCTACATAAGTCGCGCGCCTCGACCACGCGAATTTACGGCGCTCATCGATAATTAACATTGCTATCATAAATTTTGCGTTGTCTTCGGTTTCCTCTTACGGTCATAGTCATAGTTGACTTCGCCCAAACCAGAATGAACTATCGACAACATTTTCGTTTTGTTTCCAATTAAAATAAAGTAAAACATTTCGTAATTTATAATTTTATCAAAAAGTAATAACTACGTAATAATGTAATAGAATAGCAGACACAGATTGGCTTCCTCAACTGAAAATCGAACAATATTAAGACGGCAACAAATGTTATTATTGTTGCCTGCAGTTTTGCAGGATTGAAAAGACCTAATAATCCTTTTTATATAATAATATAGCTCAGTGCCCTTTAGTACTAGAAATCTGCAATTTGGCCGAGAGAGTGATAGAATAAAAAAATGTTTTTTCGAGTACTCTTACTCTGAAAGTGATTGAGATTTTTTTTACTTTGCTGTAATCCTATAGTATAGGATATCATAAAATAAGTCTCTTAAATATAATAAGGAATTTAAAAAAGTTTATTGTAATACAATGTTTTCGGAAATAACCGCCCCAGAATAAAAAAATTGCGCCCCACCCCCCTAGAGGTGTGCGCCGATGGCCAAACCATCGGCGGCGGCCGCCGGTCTGAAAATGGCCGGCGGCGGCGGCGTAATCGGCGTGATCGGCGTAATGAAAGAGACAAGTTCGTCTAAACAAAACAAAACATAAAGAATCTAAACATTTTTTTCTTCTATTAAAATCTTTTAATGACAATGAGATCAATAAATCAGTGTGCATATACTTTTTTAATAATTTGACCAATTGGTGTGACAGTAAGTGTACATTGTTTATAATGAGGGTTTTCGATAATTTTTCTGCCACCAGGCGGCGCTTCGTACGCACCTGGTCTCGACAGCTGTCAGATTCATACTATTCATAGGCACCTGGGCCTAAAATATTGAAATTCTATTTTATTTTGAAGAGAATTGATTTTGTAATGGATTACGACTAATACATGGTCGTCGAACTGAAGATTGAACTCTAAAACAGGCGCTCAAAGTCACTGGTATTCAAAATAATTACTATAACTTTGTTAATTTCATGAGAATTGACTTGGAACTATTTTATTTATTTATTTTAGGTAACAATATGACTAAAGTAATGGTTTTCAGAATAAATAAACCTATAAATATGTTGAAAATTAAATACGCGTATTTATTTTGACAGTTCGTTATACGGTCGGCTCAGTGCTGCCATCTCACCTCCCCATAGCGGCAGAAAAAGTATCAAAAACCCTCATTGTCGTAATTATTTGGTTTAAGACGCTGACAACACCCATATATGGTAGTAGGTAGTAGTGGTGTAAACGTGAACCCAAAACACGATTTAAGAAAATTGGTTCGATAGTAAATAATTAGTCTCAAGTCTCAACCATGGCACCGCAGATGCATAAATGTGGTTCGCAAACAGCGCAGCCCAGGCGGAGAGCAACAGCCACCCGCAAAGAGTTGTCTTCAAGGAAAGTACCCATATTTGGACAAGGAAGCACCTGTAGCTACGCTCCCGATTCGGGCCTCCGCACGGCCATTAGACGCGCCCTCTTCACACCCCCAGTACCCTCCAAAAGACCGTCAACCAGACGCCTCACCCCCACATCATCCCATGACCGCTGATGGTCTGGCTTATCTGGAAGTGGTGAGCCGGGGTTTACCACGCAGCCTGAGCTTCGGACGCGTACGGGATGGTTGCCTTGCCGCCGTCCATCGCAAAGATATGGGTGACTAGTTCCGCGACTCCGCTGGCAGACGCTAAGAAGGCTGGCAGGCACACATCCCGCGCTCGCCTTATTCCCAATCCACCATCTCGAAAAGAGAGTGAAGCTTGGTCCCACTGTCCCGTGTCGAGAGGCACATTTAACAGAGACTCTATTGACTCCTTCAGGACCAAGTCAAAAGAGTCTATATCTCCGGAGTAGAGCCACGCAGAACCGGTACGTAAAAATACGTTAGTTTCGGGACCGCGAAACAAAAGCGCAGAAAGATGAGTGCTAGATGGGGGCTGGCAGATCCTGAAGCCTATCTCTAGCTAGCAAAAGCAGTTGCCTGCGTTCTTCAAAGGCCTCAGGAATAGCTTCTGGGAAAATTGGTGCCCCCAAAAGGCTGGAAGAGTACGTTGACATAGGTGCGTTCAAACTAAAAGATCGTTCGCTGTTCTAACCTCCCACAAAACGTGATTGGTTGATTTCGTAGAACGGGCGCTAGAACAGCGAATGCTCTTTTGATTTAAACGCACCTTAACAGGCCTGGTAACAAGGCGCCAAAGGAAGAGAAAGAACAGGAAGAGTCTGGGCTACAGGGAAATAACTCGCACTTCGCTGCATTAACTTTACACCCCAGCTGTTGTAACTGGGGCAGGAGGGTCAACAGATCTCGCTCCACTACTTCAGGCTTCCCCCCAAGGGTACCATCGTCAAGATACCAAACATTCAACGGGGATTTCAGCTCTGAAATAACCCTGTGAATTGTGAGACTGAAGGCGAGTGGGCCGAGCGGATCGCCCTGAGACAGAATTAGAGATTTACCCCCTTATTCATAAACGTCTGCTAACTTAACAAGCCGCTAATAATTGTTTGTCCCTTTTCCTCTTATGGACACATTGTTAAGACCGAAAGGGACAAACAATTATTAGCGGCTTGTTAAGTTAGCAGACGTTTATGAATAAGGGGGTCATTGTACAAAAGGTTAGTAGAAGATGAATAAACCTGGAAGAGGAAAGGGTAGAGGGAAGGTACCTTGTCTTTGACCTCGCTCAAAAGCACGTCACGCTCAATTGAATTAAAGGCGTTTTTGATGTCAAGTTTAACAATAACGCAGTCCGAGTTCCCTGGACTCAGAGCAAAAGCTCGCGTCGCGTGGATGGCCGCTTCGCATCCAAGCTTAGTACCAAGCCCAGCTGATGAGGCTGTAGGAAAGCAGACATTTGCTCCCTCACTGCAAAACACCCCAACTTGGCGACCAACCGGCGAAAAGTGCTACCAACAGCTATCGGCCGGACTCCACCGTCCTTTTTCACTAAAGCGCAAAGTGACGCTCCATAAATAAAGACACACACATCAGCATTAACTTGGTCGCTCAGTAAAAAGTTACATAATTTTGTTAAACTCTCGAGTAAACGAAAACCACTATCACCTGCGGAGGGAGAAGTAAGCTCCTTTAAAACTGCCGGACGAATTCCGTCCAGCCCGACCGCAGAACCGTTGTAGAAGGAACTAATTGCACGAACAACATCCTCTGCCTTGACCTCGAGAGCTGAAATAGATCTGCCCGGTTCAAGTGGAAGCACAAGAGGTCGAGATGTGGATGGGTGCTTGGACTCCAAAGTTGCTAGGGTTTCTGGGCCTGACGGTGCAATAGTGTCATCTGACATAAGTAACCGGACAGCAACCCTGAGATCACCCTCAAACACTTTGGACTGTATGGTCTTAAGTACTGAGGGTGCTCTCGAAGACGCCAATCCCTGCTACGCGAAACCCATAAAACCACTCGCTAAGTCGATGTTGCGCTTTACTTTAGCCGTAAGATTGCCAAACCCCGTCGGCTCCGGCGCCTTAAATACGGAAAATGCAAATGACAGCAACGCTTGTATTATTACTACTACTTCTAATGACGTGTTGCAATGTATGCACACAAAACAGACAAAAAAATTTAAGAAATATTTTCACGCCGATTTCACGCCGGTGAAAACATCGGCGGCGGCGGCGTGGCTAAAATGACCGGCGGCGGACGCCACGCCGATCGGCGCACACCTCTACACCCCCCTCTAACTTTCGATACGCGGTCCGAATTGGGGTTATAAAATAGTTAAAATAAAACAGCCGTTTTTCAACAAACTTAATCGGCACAAACACGGAATCCTAAACTGAACATGGCCAGATATGTCCTTGTGTTTATTTAATATTACGACGCGACACATTTAGTCCTACTCGTGAATTATATAAATACATATATTTCAATAAAAGCACAAAAGTTCACAATTAGGAAGTGTCAGTTGGCCGACACAGTTGGTTCGCATAAATCTACATTATTTATGCATAATAGATATTTATTGTATTGTGTTCGCCTTCACCGCAGATGATCCGACACGACATTTACGATTCTCATAAACATTTTATTAACTAAATTCTTTTGATTTTGATTAAGTTTATAACCCATTTTGTTGTAGATTGATATTTCGATATGTGGTATGATTTAATCTACGTTTAATAGTTCATCTAGTTTATTTCATCTTTGTTTCACAAAAGAAAACCTTAATGTACCTTTAAAAGGCAAAATTAATAATTTCAAGAGGCATTTTCCATCAGTCTACCTTAAAGATAAAGCAGAGAATTTGGTTACGACAGGTATCCTCACGGAAAATAATATGATCGAAGACGATTGTTCCGACAGATACACTTTAAATAGTTATTGTTATTTTATGCCACTGAAGCAAGCACTGAAGTGATATTTAGAATTTGAAGTTGATTTGACTTAAATAATATTAGGTATATAAGGGCAATGGAGAGGGCTATGCTAGGAGTCTCTCTGCGTGATCGGATTAAAAATGAGACCATCCGCAGCAGAACCAAAGTAACCGAAATAGCTCTCCAAATCGCTAAACTGAAGTGGCAGTGGGCGGGGCACATTGCGCGCAGAACCGATGGCCGTTGGGGCGGGAAGGTTCTTGAGTGGCGGCCACGTACCGGAAGGCGTAGCGTGGATAGGCCCCCCACAAGGTGGACTGATGACCTGGTGAAGGTCGCAGGAGTCCGCTGGATGCGGATGGCGCAGGACCGGTCATCGTAGCAATCTTTGGGAGAGGCCTATGTTCAGCAGTGGACGTCTTTCGGCTGATATGATGATGATGATGATGATATAAGGCGTCCCAAAACTGGCACATGAAACGAAAGATATTTTGCTCAAAGATGACTTTATTTATGTTAAAAGTGAATCTACATTCAACTATTTTTCTAAAAATTCCTTACCGTGTCTGGTAATCGAACCGATTTAAATCAGAAATAAATTACTCTTTTATGACGTAGATAATAACATTAATAACTAAATAGGTCTAATACTCGCATGATTATTGATTGAAGAGTACTACTTAGTAGCGAAACGACCGATGTCCTAAATACCGGAACTGGTAAAATTGTAGAAAATAATAACTCTTCTTAAGTAACGTAGTGTTTCAAAGAAAGGAACAACATCAAATGTTTGGTTGAAATTGCAACAAAATTAATTTAAAATGTTACTAACTTTTAACCCTTTATCCATGTAAGATCCTTACACGCTGTGTGACAAAACCGCGATAACTCAGAAAATCTACTTTAATGTTCTGTATGTGTAAACGATTTGAAGACGATTTAGGAAAGTGAAATAATAGGAATCGATTACCTAATCAAAGGACCAGAGCCAGAGGAACCCACAGGAACTACTAAAATGAAAACTTTTTCTAACTTAGTCGCAGTAGAGAAAAAATGGGGTTATATAGACGTTAACTCTCGTAAATGCAATTTTAAAGATTTAAACGCCTTATTGGCATTTAAAACGTATGTGTATTAACAAATCATCACACCCTAACCTTCGTTATTTCTCGTCCGCTGCCCAATAAAACATTAATTTGGTGTATTGCGCACTCTACTACGTTTAGTTTATTTTGTGCCTTATAAAAGTTATAAATGTCAATCGATATACAAATTGAATATTTCAACAAACATTCTGCGCCTTTATGTCTTTACTACACATACAAGGCATGTCCTTGGCGCGAGTTAGTGGTTTTCGCAGAAATACCTACATTTTATTGTTGCGTAGCTCGCGGTATATTTAACTTATATTGATATTTTAAATCTGCGCGAGAGAGATGCACTTCTAAAGAGTTACAGCCGATATTGACAGTTTCCAAAACACAGTGACCCTTAGGGCGACAGCAGTAATGGATAAGGATCCGATAATACATATTCAATGTTTATGGAAACTCAGACTTGCACATATTTTGTAGAAACAAACAATTTACAGTTGTACAATTGTACATTTTATGAAACCAGGCCATGACCTCAGTAATTAACATTATTTAATTACATATGTATGAAGATATTAAAACTAATTTGTTAACCTTTGACCTTAAACACTGGGGATTTTGTGATTCTAAATGTAGATAGTGAGTTAATAGTTCCAGTAAATTAGTATCAGGATGCCGAATAGCGCGTAAACGTGCGCACGCTATTCTTTCAAGATGATTTTATAATTTTCATAGTTTTCGTGGTCAGGTAAAATCCACACACCTGAAATATGTTATTGCGTCGCAATTGGTAATCGTGTGTTTGATCATGCAATATTTCGTTTTCTCTCATTGATAGAGCATTTTTATCATCATAAATTGCTTTATCAATGAAAGAAAACGAGATATTAATTATCCAACTTCAATCATATACCTACATTTACATCAAGTTCAGTTCTCAACTATAATGAACTCATTAGATATAGTATAGTCGCCGTAATATACATGAGTGGGAATAAGGTTTTCATTGTATATATGTTCAACTATATTGATGAAAAAAATATTGTCGGATATTTTATTAAATATGAAATCTTTATGTATAATTTAAATAATCATTTTTGAGTTTTGTTTTCTTTAGTGCTGTATAATAAACATTATAGAAAAAAAAAGAAATACTATTTAGTAGAGCCTTTGAAACATATTTATTTTCAAAAATGTACAATTTGGCGGCATTTCCTGTCTGTATCGCAATACTGATGCGAATATAGCCTAGTGGAACTTAAGCTAACTAATATATTATATGACATAAAATTATGTTATGGTTTCGAACTAAAATGTTGAACGTAGGTGTACGTACAGCAAAAACCCAGATAATAATAATAGAACAATATCAGAACTTTCAAATAGTCGACTAGGAAATAAAGATACAAATAATCATTTGAAGGTCCTACTGTTATTATTTTGGTACCAGTAGGTACAGACAGACATACATATATTATATATGTCTCAGGCATTTCGGTGTGCATTGTAATCATTGCGAACAATCACAGATGAAATATTTATTTATTCAAGCTTGCCGAGGATTATTATGAAATCTGTGAAGCTTAGTGAGGATAATCAAAATATTATAATGATTATTAGGAATATGTATCGCCAAATCCGTAATGTATAAATACATAGGCACATTTTTCTCGTTCCACTTACCCAACTTAACCCTAGTTACCTTATTAAAAGGTAGAACAATACATGTAGTAATTATATTGGGACTGACTACTTATGTATATAGCATTTCATAATCATTTGCAAAAATTACTAGACATCATACATAAAATAAACTAGTACCTAGTTGCTGATAATGTAGTCTTATCGCGTGGAGGCATAGTGCCGGTGACCGAGTCCGAGTCGAGGTAAACCGATCAATTAATGTAGCCCGTGCCCTATCTTGTACCGCACGTCCGGTTGAACACTATACCAATCAGTTAATTGTAAGGGCCAATCACATTAACTTGTATTTTTTTATGATACACTTATTGTGACTTTATCGTTACATTCTCCCTATGTTTCCTACATCTCATAGGTATGCGAAAAATGCGAGCATGTGGCTCTCAATATCTGCTCAATATATATAAATAACATATGGACCGATGTATGGCTATATTATACATTTATATCTGCGAGAGTCACTATTGTCTGTCTGTCATATATTTATGCTTTAACGTCTAAATTGCTGAAATGTATTTCATGAAATTTGACGTGGAGATAGTACAGGACGGAATAATTTTTATCTCGAACAAATGCATTCTTCTCCGAGATCGCGTTTTAGCCGGATTCTACGCAGACGGAAGTCATGGGAAACGGCTAGTAGGTAATAGGGATGATGACTGTAGTTAAAATAAATTATTAACATTATGCACGACATAATACATGAAGAAATTATTACTAAGATGTAAATTGCAGTCATTTTTGTACAGAACTTCTATTTAATAAATTAAAAAGAACTTAAAAGAGTAGGTCATTTGGCAGTACTCAAACGTGACGTCACTTTTGAGTATTTCATATAAAATTCCATAGTGGTAATCGTTTTGACAGTTTGAAAAAAGATGCTGATTTGACTTGCCAGTCATCATGCCTATTATAATCAATAGTTATTTTCTCAAACATGCAATGAAATGTTGTAGTTACGTGCCTAAAAAGCGGCCGGGAAGTACCTCGTTGCCGGCCTAGGCCGGCAAGTGCCACTTTTTTAATTTTCATTCGACATAGGGTTGTGACCTGACATCTTGGCTTTTAGCCAATAATTATCTGTAAGTAATATTAGTATTAAAAAAAATGATTGGCTAATTGTTGCAGTTATAATTAGGTATTTAAATTATATAATTTAAAATATGTACAATAACTACTCAAAATAATATTTAAAAAGCAGTATTATACGATGCGATCCGTCGGCCCCGATCACCGAATGCGATTAATTGGACCCAACAGACCGAGTCGTCTAATACTGCTAAATTGGCGCGTTTCAAAGGTCGAACTTAAAAAAAAAATGAGGTGTCTGTGTCGTATTTGATTTTTAAGGCAGTATAGCTTAGTGCTTTCGCCTGTCCATAAGGACTTAAAATATTAAAAAAAAAAGTATTTGACTTTTGTTGTGTTTCAAAGACTTAGTTATGCAGTTGACTTATAATAGGGATGACGACTGTTGCTAAAATAAATTATTTAACATTATGCACGACATAATACACGAATAAATTATTACTAAGATGTAAATTGCTGTAATTTTTGTACAGAACTTCTATTTAATAAATTGAAAAGAACTTAAAAGAGTAGGTCATTTGGCAGTACTCAAACGTGACGTCACTTTTGAGTATTTCATATATAAAATTCCATAGTGGTGATCGTATTGACAATTCGAAAAAAGATGCTGATTTGACTTGCCAGTCATCATGCCTATTTCTAAGAATGAAGATATTTTTTTTTGTTTCATTTCATTGCATGTTTGAGAAAAGCATTATACATACCTCGGCCATGAAGTGACGGGTTGCCGTCCGAATACTATCCGGCCTCGCTTCGCTCGGCCGTCTACATATATTCGGCCGGCAACCAGTCACTTCCCGGCCTCGGTAGTAATGTACTATTGTTATACAAGGGTGCAAAGTTGTATTTTACCCGCGAGTATGAAATTGAAACATACGAGAAGTAAAATACATTTGCACCCGTGTGTAACACAAAACTTTTCCCCTCACTATAGCGAGGAAACTCAAAAAAGGTAATTATTTGTTCACATTACAATCATCATCGGGTTAGTGATAATAATTTTCCAAATGCATCATGTATTTAATGCAAGATTTTGTCGCAGTAAACTTAGCACGAAAAAGTAAACGCAGCACGATTTTAACACATTCCTGTAGTTGCACACCAACGCCAATGCATTATTAAATCATTCACATTCATTATTGTTACAAAATTATAACAGAACACCCTGAAAGTTGTTTAGTTTACTATTTTTATGCGTGTTCGAGTCGGTAAATAAAGATTATAACCTATAATATTCTTTGACAATGTTGACGTTAACATTTTCTACGTTTTGTTATTGCATCTAGTAATCTTATCATCATTCACTATAACAATTGTTACTTATGGAATTTTAGGATTTATATGTTAAAATCATCATATTATACAAAGGTTTGTATTTTACACTAAATTCTCAAACAAATTATTTCATTATCATTAATATGGAACAATTTCCATGAGCATTTTACGTTTGGTTATTCCAAAACCAAGGTCATTACTTTGCCACACAAGTGAATAATATGCGTTTTTACACGTTCGTATTAAAGGATAAACGAGCACTTTACGAGCTAGTGAGGGGAAAATAAATATATTCATGCAAAACTCAGACATAAGTAGAGATTCAAGGCACTGTATGAAAAAGTATTTATGATAAACTTAAGGGCATACGAGTATGTTAGGTGAACTTGTGAAGTGCTATGCTAGTCTGTTGCTACACTTGCTACTACTAAAATGTATCCTGCACCATTTTGATATAACGGTGGCTGTGAACAATGTACATTGTACATATTATAGTAGTTAGTTGAAGTTCACAGATTAAGCTTAATTTTTCTTGATAATTTTCTACTTGCAACTGAAACAAGCGATGTGGAGTGCCATTGCTTATTTCAGTTGCCTACTAAATTAGTTGTGCGTCAAAATTCTTGTCGTTGTCTTATTTTGTGTCCCTTAAAAATGTGACACAGTGGTGATTTTTGTATGAGACGATGTTTTGTTTTCAATTTCTGATATATGGATTAAAATCTAGCGTGAAAAAGAAATATAAGTACACAGGATTTTTTTTTATATACCTACTGAGTCGAAACATCAAATAAAAGCGTGACAGAGTGGTATGAAACAATAAGACAGCGAAAAGAAATTTGACCCTTGTACCTATTCTAAATGGACTGCGTTTCTGTATCTTGTAGTTTAAGGTCTGTGATGCCTAATTACGTTTGATTACACATTATACTTAATGGATGGTCAATTATTTTGCGAACTACTAGTTAATACTACATTATAATAACATAGGAATTCTATATGGAAGTTCGCTTTTGCAGATTATAATTACTAGTCGAGAATCATGTCGTGCTGTTATTTCTTCCGTCCCAATATTACGTGTTATTGGAAACAAATTAGATAAGGTAGGTTTACAAGTGTATAACGCGCCACCGACACGACAGCCCGGTACGTGCCCTGGTACTCTGGTCGCTCAATCAAGTCGCGGAAGCAGTAATCGTTACAATTAATAATTGTGGCAGTACCTGGCGCGCCTTTTGAGTAGTTATTGCCTTTTTTGCACTGTAATGGGCAGAAAATAACTTAGACCTACGCACTTAAAGAATTTTCTAGGGATCTAGAATCAATAATTAGATTTATTGATAATTATTTTATTGCTGGTCCCACTAGTATTTAATCGCGTTTTACACTGTACGTAGTAATTTGAGCTCTATTGTAATTTTATTTAATGAATGATAATGTTATAACGTACCTAGTCATTACTACCAATTTTGTTGAAGGGGTCATAAGACTTATAAGGGAAAATAGATTTAATTAGTACAGATATTAATTTAAATTAATATTCTCTTAATTGTAAAATACTTAACTGTAAAAAATAAAAAGCTTTTGCTAAATGTAGAGGGTTATAAATATATGTAAACCGTCAATTAAGTTACATCATTAATTCAGAAACAAGACACTTTGAGCGCAGTTAGAAAAGATTTCTCCGAGTGTAGATGTGATGGTAATGAATTCTCAGCCTATTGTTAGATGAAAATGAGCTTTCGCTCGTGGTCATTGTCACGGTACTCAGTGCCCTCGGTAACAGGGTTTCTATTTCAAAAGCTGCTAATACAAAAATATTGTATATTAAAATCGTCGCCAAACACTTGAAATAGAAAATCTAGAGCATTAGTGAAGTTTGGCATTCGCATCATTAGTAGCTAGGATAGAAAAATGAAACTGAATATATAGGTAATGTAATTAATCTATTAGTTACCTACATACAGAGTGTACTAAATAACGTAACGTTTGATTTTGATGACAGATTTCTTCCATTAAATAATAATATTATGAAAAAAGTGTTTCCGTATGCTTGAAATGTAAAAAGGATTCAATTTATGATTGACTTGCGTAGAGGCATTCGCATTTCGCATTGCGTATGAATTTCCGAATACGAGTAATATGATTCGACAATGCTGCCAAGTGGTTATAACAGGTCTGAAACTGGATTGTTTATATAAACTTATTATTTAGCAATAGTAAGTGTAACAGTGTCTTGGCTTGTGACAAAATCTGTGACTCAATGACCCGAGTTCAAAGTTCGGATGTTAAATTAGTAAATAATCTAGAGGTATTATTTAATAGTATTGGTTTGTCAACTTCGGTATGGTAATCAGATTGATTTATGTTGTGTTAGATCCCATTATTATTCGAGCAAGTCAGTGATGGAGACAGTTTGTGTGCCTTTGGTACTAATTTTAAATATATACAGGGTATTTGATGTAATGATATTATTTATTCATTTAAACTTTGTTGCACAATATAAAAGAGTACAAATGGCGAACTTAACGCTTTAAGGCATTTTCTACCAGTCAAGCATTCTAAACAGAAAGCTTTGATTTTTTGCAGGATTAAAACTTTTGTGTTATTCATTAAAGAATAAGTCAATTATTATTAATGATATAGGAACTTTATTTTAGAAGTCACTTCAGTGAAGGTTACTGATGCTTACATTATATGTAGGTATAGCAAATGGAAGGCTATTTTGCTGCATAAGTACCTAGTGTACCTACTCGTAGTTACCATGTAAACGTACATTGTAGGCGCACAGACCAACCCCTGAGTGTTAGGAGAAAGAGTTACAATATTTTTTTATTGGATAACATTTTACAATGATATCAAAATGTGCACATTAAACAAATAAAGTAAACTAGTATCTATAAGTACGCGTATCTCACGTGTATCTTTCAAACAAGTTCCGAACCAGTTCCCAGTGTCCGACCGACCTAAAATTAGACATACCTACATACGAAACTTACTATGCAATATTAAATTATCATCAAGTAAACCCAATCATCAAATTTAATTATGGACACTGAAAGGAGCTAAGTGACCCTTTTGACGAAACACGCAACTTTTCCCGTTGATTTTATGTAGGTATATCGTTGCAACCGTCTCAATAAGGTAAACGTCCATGTGTGTAAATACGAGTAGTTCCATGTAATTATAGTTGTTCGAAAGAATACGGGTCACTTTTGGATGAGGTTAGCTCAGGACCGGGACTAGTGGCGTACAAGAAGAGAGGCCTATACTCAGCAGTGGGCGAATAACGGCTGAATATGATGATAGTTGTTCGTGGGTAGGTTCATACAGATATAAATAAAAAACACATACCGAAATTCTTGTTCCAGTATAATATGAACATCGTAATTTATTTATGAAAGAGATCCAGCATTATATACTTTACCCGGCGGTATGTATCAGTAGATGAGTCGACACCAGTTTCGTAGTATGGATGTATGTAAATGTGTATCGTGACCAGTGCGCAGTGGGCAGGACAGATCGCGGCGTTTGTTTGCCAACGCTGCGCCCGCGCGGCCTGTCGCGTTGCGTAACCACCCTACTCCAGCCATCGACGCGCGTTCACTAAATTATATACATATCTCCGTTATTCACCAAATGTAATTGCCTGTATTTGTAAAAACCGTCCATCGAATCCAAACTGTATCTGTCGTTAACGCGGACTATCTTTCTATCCCGTTCGCTCGCATCAATACGCGAGTAGGAGCGACGGATGCAAAGTAAATCCGCGTAAATAACGTAGCGGCAGCTCATGTTACGGCTACAGGACCTACAGGTACCGTATTACCAGTCACCCAACTATATAGTCTAGGTGGTACTTCAACTAGCTATGGCCAACAATTTCAATCCGTGATCAAGCATTATCTATGCGATTTTGTATTTTTTTTAATGGCATAAAATCAATTTTTATTTTGTAAGCTATTTAACATTATTAGTGTCATTTAAAATGGATTATTTACCATGCAAATTTGGATTATTGAATACTGTTGCCAATGCCATCTTCACGTAGTAACTCAACGTTTTAAATTATAATTATAATTTTGAATCTAGGTACTCTTAGTACGGTCAAATCGTACATAATTTTACCCTAAACTCGCAAATCAAGTAGTATCGCTGCATTTTTGGTATGTTGTTTAGACACCATAGGACAGTATAAAATCATATTTTGCAAGCAAAAAAAAGTTGTGCTAGCTGGGTAGTACGTGAAAAACTGCGAAATTTACGGCCATTTTTTAGTTTCTGATTTTTATTTGAAAAACCTTATGTTTTTTGGTATCATATGTAAATAAACGTTTAAAGAATAATAAATTTCCAACAAGTTGAGCTAACATGCATTACCGTAGGTCTTGTAGTTTCAGAGATTCGAGACTTTAAAAAGTACCCCTTTTTGTAAACTAGATAAAATTGTGTGTTTTGCTAACGTTTTCGACTTAATATCGCCTCACCTAATTATGCTACGAAAAACATGCAATAATGACCTTATAGCGCACTTAATATTCTTTAATTTAAGGGTAAAATTAGGTCAGTGAACTTTGTAGTTGAAAGTATAAACCCGAAATTCCAAAGGCAGGAGGCCTATCTAAGTTTTTCATACAAATCGCAAGTCGAGTTGCAAAGCTGCAATTTTGGTATATTATAAAGGCTTTATAGATATATACGAAAATGCATATTAAAAGAAAAACAAAAAAATAATTTGGGCATAGGACGTAAAAAACGGAAAAAAATTCGCACTTTTTTTAATTTTTGACGTTTAACTAAAAATCTATTATCTTTTTGATACTGATTGCTATAAAACTAAGAAAGAACATTAAATTTGAAAGGATTTGAGCTACGTTGCATCACCGTAAGTTATATATATTTTGAGATACGACATTTCATAAAGTGCCCTTTTATCAAAACATAAACAAATTTTAGGTTACGTTAAAGCTATTCACTAAATATTGGCAAAATGTTCGCGCTAAAAACAAAAAGTAATTGTAAATAATAACTACATTAAATTTGGAACAAATTGAGCCGATAACAATTACTGTAAGTCTTATAGTTGGGGGTATACGAGGCTTCAAAACATGCATTTATTTTCTTAACTTAATGAAGGGCACATTTTGAAATGTCGTATCTCTAAATCTATATAATTTAGGGTAATGCAAGCTCAAATCCTTTCAAATTTAATATTCTTTCATAATTTGATAGCAATTAGTATCAAAATGTTATAGTTTTTTAGTTAAACGTCAAAAACTGAAAAAAGTCCGATTTTTTTTCAGTTTTTTACGTCCTATACCTAAATCGTTTTTTTTTTTTTGTAATATGCATTTTCGTACATCCCTATAGAGCCTATATAATATACAAAAATTGCAGCTTTGCAACACGACTTGCCATTTGTATGAAAAACTTAGATAGCGGACCTCCTGCTTTTTGAATTTCGCGATTTTAGTATCAATTACAAAGTTTACTGACCTGATTTTACCCTTAAATGAAAGAATATTAATTGCGCTACAAGATAATTATTTCATGTTTTTCGTAGCATAATTAGGTAAGGCGATATTAATCCAAACGTTAGCAAAACTCAACATTTTATCTAGTTTACAAAACAGGGTACTATTTGAAGTCTCGAATCTCTGAAACTATAAGACCTACGGTAATGCATGTTATCTCATCTTGTTACAAATTCATTCATCTTTAAACGTTACCTGATATATATTGTCAAAAAACGTAAGGCTTTTTTTATAAAAATCAGAAACTAAAAATAGACAGTAAATTTCACAGTTTTTCACGTATAACGCAGCTAGCACAACTTTTTTTTGCTTGCAAAATGTGGTTTTATACTGCCCTATGGTGTCCAAATAACATACCAAAAATGCAGCTTTACTACATGTTTTGCGAGTTTAATGTACGATTTGACCGTACTATCTTTAAAATGCATCATTAATACTATGATTACACCTAATCGAAGGTAGGGTAGGTATAAGGTTTAGTTGTGCACCATAGCATAGTTGGGAGGTTTTAGGCTAGTTGGGTTTATACGCTCGTTATAAAATAGTTTCGTTCTTGTTTTAGCATTGGTTTTACATTTCTTAATCACCTTAATGGGTATATTGAACATCGCGGTAGCTTAAATGGCTTAGCAAGGCCAAATTACACGATTTGCACAAAGTTCGTGACAAATTCTAGTAACGTTCACAGCAAAGTAGTTAGGAATTGGGCACATCGGCAACCGTACATATGTGCTTGTGCCCAGCATAAGGACGCAATTAATTAAAATTCTATAGTTATGCAACTAGACATTATACAAAGTGATGATTTTATAAAACTAACTGAAATTTTGTTCAGTTGCCGATTGCGAGGCCATATCAATCTACAATAGATTAAATATTTATAGATTACCATAATAGCCAGGAGCGGTAAAACTAAAATGAAGTAAGTATGTAATTAAGTCCAAACTAAGGATATACCTACATAATTAGGCATTGGACAAAAGCTGAAGTAAATATCTCTCTATAGAACGTCAATCCGATCCGATACGTTATATTATATCTGATGGCGACTGTACCTACAGAAATAGGTATCATTAGATATTGATAAGAAAATAGGTACCGCCATCATATATATCAGAGCGGGCACGTAGCTGAAAAATATCTGAACATGCACTCTGATGCCATAACAACAGAGGCCTGTGTGATTACTGATTAGACAAGTTACCAATCGCTAACGCTGAATCGTCAATCGTAAACGAAAGGCAGCTAACTGTCTTTGTCGCACTAATATGCAAGAGTGACAGAGAGGGAAAACTACGATACGCTACTAAGCGTTAGCGATTGGCAACTTGGCTAAGCATCCTGCTCAGATATTTATGAGAATCCTGGCTGCTCCGATATATATGTTGGCGATTGATATCATGCTACTTTCTCCGTCTAGCGAGTCCTTTTGCAAATATTTCTACTGAGCGGGCTAAGTATTGACTCGAATTGGACCGAGCCGAGTCTGGGTTTCGCCATCTGACTCTCCGGTTAGCTTCGGTCTGACGTCATGCTTTCTACCTATATGTGATGAAGTATCGGTCAGCCCTGCCCTACAGGACCCAATACGGTTACGTCTAGTGTGAATCCTTACTTTGGAGTCCAATGTATCCAGGTGGATACAATAGCCAGGGAAAGTTGTAAAGAAAAATATAGATAAGACGATTCATAACCTCGACGACCTTGACCATCTCTATTGAGAACGTCGGCCTCTCGCGTGCAATTGAATACGGAGTAAACGTTTTTAAGATTTGCAATATCGAAATGACATTCCTTGGTTATGTTAATTCTTGTGTGACGGATTAATTTGTGTCGTCAATTATCAATTTTGGATTTTGTATCACAACGATACTCCGAATTATTTAATGTAATACTTAGTAGAGAGATCTACTTAATCTATACGCATAGCGGAACACAGCTACGTACTTGTATAATTTTAGAGCTGTTATGACAGGACTTCTCAGTTATCGACTGCCGATGTGACATATTTATTTGATAGATTGTATTACACAACATATTAAAGTACCTACACTCAGTACACTCTACAGATGAACAACAGGCTGTCTTACGGCTAATGAGTGATTAGATATTTATTCCCGAAATTGAGAAAGTTAAGTTAAAACAGTCAACTTCACTTTCAAAGAAACGAGCACTAAATATTATCATATGTAATAAATAAGTTATAGTCAGAAATGATTCAGGCTACCGAGGTCTTTTGAATAGAACATGTTTAGTTTGACCCTGCCTACGAAACTGGAGGTTCCAGGTTTAAATCCCGGAGAGGGCATTAGGTACTTGTGTATTTATATCATAAATATTTGTTCGTTTGTTATGACTGTCTATGTAGTAAGTATGTAGTCTTATGTTGTTATCTACATATATGTACGTATCTATCATAATTATATCGTCGCTTGGTATCCACATCACAAGCCTTAATTGAGCTTACCTTGGGACTAGGTCCATTTGTATAAGATGTTTATTTATGTATATAATATTTTTTGGGCGTATCACTAAAATTCTATATTGGATATACATACAGGACATGGAATGCGATATAAGCAGGCATCGGAATTCTGGTAGCATTTTTGAGCTGTCATAGGGACTTGTCGTTTATCGACTACCGATTATACATATAAAATAATAAAGTAAAATAATTATGATTACATATAGAAGTAAACAACAGGCGTAAATTGTAATCATAATTATTTTACATTGTATTCTGTATTTTATCGATATACATAGGTATGTATAATCGGTAGTCGATAAACGAGAAGTCCCTATGACAGCTTAAAAATGCGAACAGAATTCCGATATCTGTATGCTTAGCACATGATTGGTACGTCAGTATGTCGCCGCGAGATAGGTTTTCCATCTTTTACTAACAATATAAATAAAAGAGGGACGGATAGTCTATCTCGCGGCGACATACTGTCGCACCAATCCTGTGCTAAGCCTACTGGACTGGATATAAGATCGCGCACGCGCGGCAACTACTGTGTACTTTAGGAAGTGCTTGATCACTGCCTTGTGCGGTAGTTGTTATGTAAAATTCTTAAGATACGTAGAAATAGGTACTGTATAATATTTACATACATATTTCTAATTTAGTAATCATTATATGAACAAAACAAATATTTAACCTAGTATATCTAATTGGCTATTACGAGTAGATATATATACGAGAGAATATACTTACTTAACGACGGTTATTCCTTATGAAAAACAAATCCAACGTAAGGTCAACAGTTCAAAACCCTTGTCAATAGTTGAAAAATAATATCTGGAATTGCGAAACTAGGGGCTCATATAAACCGAATAATACTATATGGTATGGAGTAATAGTGAATGTACCACTGCACATAAATTGAAAGAATTCTTCATTCTTGTTAACAGTTAATTGAATGTGATATAGTAATAAATCATTCCGTTTATCGGCGTTTCCTAAACACAATCAGCTTTTTGGCTTTGTTAATATGAATTTATGAGAAAAAAATCAGGACAATAGAGCAAATCGTTATTGTTATATCTTCGCAAGACCATTGCAGGGTCGCGGTGCGATACTCGGTCAAGGCAGACGTTTAACACCCGACGCCATTACAAAAACACGCAGTAAGTATAACTGTGATTGTTTAAGGAATTCGAATCAAAGAAAATTACTGAAATTGTGCCTTTGGAGTTACGATTACCCCAGCTAGCCTCGTTTCGCCGCACTTGATAAAATGCCTTCCCAGGTATTTTATTACGACACACTTGGAGAGCATATTGTGAAACCCGGCGTTTCGCTAAATGTCCACTTGGAACTTTCACTAAGGGAACTCTTTTCTCGATACAATTCACTTGCATGATGGATATCCGAAGGCGGTGAACGGGCGCGCGCCTTCAGGCGTCTGTCAATATTCTACTTCATCATTTCTTTCACCACTATTGACTTATTAATAACTAGGTAACTTGTATCACTCATACTTCGATATATAAATATAGTCAACATGACTCCATACATATGTTATATTAATTAGGCACATAGTACTTATAGGCGATTCTTTAAGTTGTTTTTCCTTTAAACAGGCTAAGGGATGTATGCCTTCCATACAGTGTTTCATTTAACATGTTCCGGATTTACTCAACTCCAAAACTCCCATATAATATCCAACGCACAGGTAAATCCAAGAATGTACCTACTTAAATATATAATGTCAGTTGTTCGAATTCACCTACCAATACTTTAAGCTAGGTAGAGTCAGCGCTAAATATGTTGCAGTGTACCTACCGAACTACGAGTATTTGACCAATTTGACAAAAGTTCCTTTGCCAAACAAATGGCTATTTCAGTTGCTTAAACAAGTGCATTGTTTTACTTGAAATCAGTGAATGAAACCACATTTTTCTCATTACGAGGTGCGCGTTACTTAAAGTAGCATGAGTTTACCGCGGCGTCGATTGCTATCATCTGCGGCTTGGGTACATCTTTCTTCCCCTAACGCAAGATGCCAGGCGCGGATCCAGGGGGGGGGGGGCAATGGGGGCACTTGCCCCCCTCACACTGGACTTTTGTATGCTTAGGTGCAGTTTTATGTATACGATACTATTATGTCATAGGGCAGTGCCCCCCCCCCCCCCTCAACGAAGTCCTGGATCCGCGCCTGCAAGATGCCCTGCGGACGTAACTATACACGCACGAGTAAAAACCAGCAGTCGCCAGCTCACTATGTAGTCAGTCAGTCTTGGTTGTCGCCCGCTTGATGCACAAAACATATTATTCTGAGCCATGTTTTCCATGCCTAGGTTAGTTGCTTGCTTCGGCTGTTTCTAATTGGCGACTGCACATACTTCTTACTAGACGTGTTATTGATGCGATCAAATAACCACAGAATCTCTTTAGCCATACCTATAAGTTTTTAATTTCTAAATCGACGTCAATTTTATGTTTTTTTAATTCCCACTAGCTACCCCATTTATTTTAATTTACAACACAAATTGAGCCGATAACAATTACTGTAAGTAATTACATACCTACATAAATAGTTATTTATGTGGCTGGCGCATAATAAGAGGCATTAAACATGAGTGTGGTTTTATGAAACGAGCCGTAGGCGAGTTTCATAATAAGATCACACGAGTGTTTAATGCCTAATTATGTACAGTCACATACATAACTTTATCTACATGCATATAATAAGTTTTCTACAATATGTTTATTTTTGTGGCAGCAAATTATTGGTCACGGTTGTAGCGGCGTCCCGGATTTCTGGTGGTGTTTCACACATTTCAACATCACTGTCTTCGTCGTCATAAATAATTTTTCAGTGTAAATATTTCACAACGAACTCGATAATATTTAACTTTCAAGTCAACAGTCCAAAAAAGTTGTATGTTTGAAACACAGAGCACGGACCTCTTTAGTGTGTAACGCCCTAAGAGTTCCAACCTCCTTGGTTTGAAACCACAGAGCACGGACCTCTTTAGTGTGTAACCTATAGGCAACCCTCCAACCTCCTTGTTTGAAACAATTCAAACAAAACAAATGACTGAACTGACATTAGTTTTTTTTTATTCATAAACCAGGTAAGGTCTTGAGTCGATATCGATTCTCAAATCGATTCTCAGTATTCGACATTTAGAAGAATGTATGGAATATGAATTTTAATGTGAATGAAATTACAAATCGATTAATTCGATAATCGAAGTTAAAGTGTGTTTTTTCTTTTTAACAGAATGTTCGAAATTTAATTGTGATTAAGATATCGGTTGCCGATATCGTAAAGTAAAAATTATGATACACCCACAGATACAGATTTCTTAAAGTAGGCTATTTGCTTACCGCCGCTAAACATATTGTAGACAACTTATGATATGGATGTAGATAAAATATATTATGCAATAGAATAGAACTTTGTTTGAATGTCGACAGTAGGTACTTTAAATCAAAAATATCTCTACTATATTATTCTTAAAGTGGCTATTCATCAATAAACTGGTGAAACAAATTATGTTATATCACCAATCACCCCCTTTTTATGTTGGGCGTTGGCTGCTAAAATAAAAGTATTCAGGATAATTGACCGACATAAATTAAATGAGAAACCTTCTATTCTATTGTGTTACATAACTAAATAGCGATTGAAGACTAATGACATGTCATTTTTTCAAAACTTTACTATAATAAGAGGTTCAAGGTTGCGGCGCGGCGGTTTGCGGTTTTTTCGACGCCCATGTAATGCGAATCGGTTTTGCATATGAATCAGTTATTTATGCAAAAAATATGTTAAATGGTTTGTTATGCATTTAATCATTCTTATAAAGTAAATAATGAATGTGTTATCGTGTGTGACATAAAAAAATGCTTTCTCGTTGTCAAAAGAATAAGTCGAGATAACTGGTTTAAAAAGTGGTTTTCTTATTTAAGAGGACATTGAACTTTTTGATCCAATGTATTTACGCAATAGCCACCAACTTTTTAAGTAAATTGTCGACAATAGTTGAACTTGGAGGGAGGGGGAAGGAGCCTCGACTATAGACGATAAAAGCACTACTGTAATATGCTTACAGACATTTTATAAGTGTTTGACCACTCCGATAGACACTACATATTATAGGCATGTACGTAAATTTGGTTTTATTATGTTTAAATATTTAAAAAAATAGGTATATCACGCAATTTCAAAACCTGCTTTACAAAATAGAAAATGTTGTGTAATTTTAAATGGGTTATATAGGTATATTGATTTAAGCTTTCACGATTATCACTCATTTTTTATAATGACTAACGGGACTTAATTGTTAATATTATCCTGATGTTTCGGGCATGACGTTACACCTGTGGTCGCAAACAGACTGGCAAAAACACCAACACCTATATGTACAAGGTGCACGGGTTTTGCGAACTACCCGCACTTGGTCTTGATTATTTATTAATTTCAGACCATGGTTGTCACTAGGCCTAAACACAATACTTAAAACGTCCAATGGCTTCAAAAGGGTTGTTACACAACACATACATGTGTAAATCACAGGATTCCATGTGGACGAGATTCCTTGTCTAGTTGCCACTCATTTTGATTGACGTTCCAATGTTTTTCCAAACGTTCGGTTAACAGGACTTTCGGGTAATGGAGCTCAATCCAGTAGTTTGGTCCGGATTCACGGCCAGAGGACTGACCACAGCAGACTTATTCGTTTCTAACAGGCCTGATATGTTCATTGACCCTTTCCGTTATGGTACATTTGGACATAGTTTATGGTCAAAAGGATAAGTTATAGGACTTTTGGGTTATGGAGCTCAATCCAGTGGTTTGATCCGGATTCACGGCCAGAGGACTGGCCACAGCAGACTTATTCGTTTCTAACAGGCCTGATATGTTCATTGACCCTTTCCGTTATGGTACATTTGGACATAGTTTATGGTCAAAAGGAAAAGTTATAAGACTTTCGGGTTATGGAGCTCAATCCAGTGGTTTGGTCCGGATTCACGGCCAGAGGACTGGCTGGCCACAGCAGACTTATTCGTTTCTAACAGGCTATTACTAATTTAATTGTTAGTTGTTTATAGAGTTAGAAAAACGTATTACTGTTCACGACTCATGTTTCACCCTGTATATTATCAAATCCATTAGGTTTAAATTTCAGTAGCTAAACTGTGTATGACGGGCAGGACGAGGGTATATTTTATTTAACATTTGTATCATAAGAGCGTGACAGACAGGGTATTTACTTAAAAATCAAGACATATTATTACATCGAGACAATTACACTTGTAATTGTTCCTACTTAATGCTAAAGTGCTAAGTGAACATACATGTATACATTACTAATTACTACCCAATACGAGTATGGATTATGACAAAAACTCGTGTTATATTAGTCATTTCGTTTACCTAAATACGGTGTAGATATATTATTTATGGCCACACTAATTGGATGTTTTAGGTGAACTGCCATTGCTTAACATCAAAACACTTCAGGTCTACTACTGCGAAAATCAAAATTCGTAAATTTCGAGGATTTTTCTCTGTCACTCGAACGAAGGCGTCATTAGAGTGAGAGAGACAAATCCTCGAAATTAACGAATTCCGTTTTCGCGGTAGGGCCGCAGACAACTCTATTATTCATGTATACGCACTTTATATTTGAGAAACAAAATTCCTTAAGTTCCTTAACTTACACAACAAGTGAACAGATGTTTAAAATTTGTACAAAATAATGTAAGTAGATTTATGTGGGTAAGGTAACTTGTGAGAAATAACTATATGAAGGAATTTATTACCTATTTTAAAAGCTTTAAAGAAATGGATTGAAAGGACAGAATAAATGTTAATAAACTTGTATCGTAACTTACAACGAAACGTAGGTACTTAAATGTGAATTGAGTAATACCAGTTAAAAATTGGTCACGGTACCTACAATAAAGTAATTCAGTATCATTTGTTATTTACGGGCTAGGGCTCGCGGTCGTGTCCGGGTTTCGTGTCAACGTTTCTCATACCCGTGTTCGTGTTACACGTACACGGGTTTCTGACCCGATTTACACGGGTAATTAAAGTCCGTGTAAATAATACCCGTCTGCACGGGTACACGGGTACACGGGTATTATTTACACGGACTTTAATTACCCGCGGGTTCGGGGACGTCCTTGACGAGAAGCCGTGTATGCATAGAAAGTCTGCTTTTTAAGGGTAAAGTTATGTACCGAAGGATGGGTCGTGAGAGTTAAGAGCTATAGTACAAATGGATAGATAAACGGAAGGCTAATTGTGTCAAATAGACCTTATTGCGTAACAGATAGAGTCGAAATTTATAAAAACAAAAAAAAGTTATATCGGCTGACCTTTCCTGAACACGTTTGTTTTGTAGTGTCGAACGAAGCTGCAGGTTACATTCAATAATAGATCTTATTTGCATTTGCTCAAATTATTTCAAACCCGTTCGCGGTTCGGTCTTAAGTACCCGGGTAGTACGCGGTTTAGTGTGAACGGTATCCGTGTATTGGACACGGACACGGGTACCCGGCGGGTTCGTGTAATTCGGGTTCTTACTACCGTCGGGCTTAAGAACACGGGTATCCGGTTTAGCGGGTTACACGTGTACCGTGAGCCCTATTACGAGCGGAGTAGGTATCTACGTATATTTATATTTGAATATTCTCCTTTAATGGTATATATATGCATAACAACAACGGTATGTAATTCATTTCTTCTTCGGCGGACTTCAATGGTTTTCATACAAACTCGTATAATAGATATAAATAAAAACTATTTATGTTCTGATTACCTTATCCTCAAGAATGCTAGAACATTTTAACAATAGGTGTAAACACTTCCTCTGTCCAATATATGTCTTTTATATAAACGTATATTGGTCTTTTAAGTGGGTTACGTCGAAATGGAGATGAAACAGGGATTGTTAAATATGACATCTGAGTCACACATTCTTGAAACACTAATTTGTAATCATCGTTATCAACGTGCACTTTCCGTGGCAATGGCTATGGTTGACAGAAAAAGTAACAAATGTGAAAACGTTATTTTGTTTTATTACTTGTACTCTCAATAAAAAGAATACTCTCCTTAGGATACATACAAACATTATCCTACTTTAAAAAAGAAAAAATGTAATATCATTAACTTATGACACATGAACTATCATGTGTCATAAATTAATGACATTACATTTTTTATATCGTTTAAAATGTCTGTTTGCTTTAAAATGTCATTTAAAGCACTGGCTTTAAATGACATTCTGCGAAGTCTTTATTTTAATCAAAATGAATATCCAAGTGGAGTAAATCCGTGTTATATATATATTGGATTTTTCAATTTGACGTTAACGTTTGACAGCCGAATCTGTTTAATACATTTTAGTCGTTTAATTGTTTAATCAGTAAAATTTGAATAAGTGATTAAAATATGCGTAGGTAATTAATTATTATAATCAAAATACCTAATATTTGATTTTTCTGTCAACCATACTTTGCCTCCAACACCGCACGTTGATAACGATCACTACTAATTTGTCAATGTTGGTTGTCTTTTCGAGCATTGATAATGGGCAGCCTATGTAGTAACCCATTACTTATTTTACTTGAAACTTCTACTTACGCATTTCGTTTTGCGGCTCAATAGGGTCATTGATCAAGAGGATGCTTTACAAAAAAAATTAAAAACCGAGTTCAACCGATATTTCCAAGATCCCATCATCACAAAGGTTGACTGGTAGAGAATGCCTTATGGCATTAAGTCCGCCTTTTGTACGTCAAGTTTTTTCCTTTTGTGCAATAAAGGTTAAATAAATAAATCACACCCCGATTTTGCGCCAACGGGACCATCTCGGTTTGTTTCAAAAACGGTTAAAAAAAGAATTATCGAAATCGGTTGGCGTGATATTGAGTTAATTGTCCATTTTTCGTGCACATGCTTACTCGTAATGCAAATTTATGACTTATCACAGAACCGGACAAAATTTTAATGAGACCAATCGGAAACAACAAAGGATAATCAAGATCCGTTCGGCGTTCACCCAGTCGTAAGTTCTGAAGTAACAAACATAAAAAAAACAACAGTCGAATTGAGAACCTCCTCCTGTTTTTTGAAGTCGGTTGAAAATTTTGATAGACATTTATAGGTAATTGTAAATTAAATATATCAGTTTGATAAAAGCTGGCGAGAACTTAATACAATGGATTGCACAGGTTAATGGTTACGTACAAAATCCAGACCTGAGGCCCATTTCTCAAAAGCTTGTGACTTGTAATACAAGTGGAAATCTCTTTTTGACACTATTAATTAGATAAGGACTTCCGCTTGTATTACAAGTTACAAGCTTTCGAGAAATGGTCCCCAGCTATTGTGAATAGGTGTATATATATTCCGCTGTACATTATATATTCAATATACATGTGAAGGTTAATCCCTTTAAATACTAAATTGCAACGGTTTATGAATAAATTCATTATTTAGGAAATTAGGACAGAATGGGTATGGAATGGAGGACTTGAGTACTAGCTATGCTCGTTGACCTCAGTAGAGCCTCCTAGAGTTGGTCTTAGGATAAACATGGATAAGACGAAAATCATGTCAAATTCGTACGTAACGTAATAATCGGAGACTTTACACTCGAAGTTGTAGAGAACTATATTCCACTTTGATAGGTCATTCAACTTCGAGACATATTCGTTCAATATTCCGCAGTGATTGAAGACGAATCGCTAAACTGAAATGGTAGTGGGCGGGGCGCGTAGAACCGATGGTCGTTGGGGCGGGAAGGTTCTCGAGTGGCGGCCACGTACCGGAAGGCGTAGCGTGGGTAGGCCCCCCACAAGGTAGACTGGTGACCTGGTGAAGGTCGCAGGAGTCCGCTGGATGCGGGTGGCATAGAACCGGTCATTGTGGCAATCTTTGGGGGAGGCCTATGTTCAGCAATGGACGTCTTTCGGCTGATATGATGATGACGATGATGGGTATGGATTTGTAGCATACCTGTATAAGAAAATACACACAAAATCAGAGCACAAAGTAGAGCAATGCACTCGAGTTAATAAATACTCGTTGGCAGCTTATTTCAAAATCAGATGACATAACTGGCATTACAATATTTGCACCCACATTGCTGCTCTGAAAAACTTAAAAAAATATTTTTTCACCACGCTGCTCGTAAACACGCTGTTTGTCCTTAAATTTCCGAGCGCAAAACTGTGTTTTAATCTCTAGAGGTTAAAGTATTTTTTTTTTATCTTTTGGATAGACTAAAGCAATAACATGAAAATTTCAGAACGCATCCGAATATTTTTTCTTTTAAAATTTAATCGAGTTCGGTCGTGTTTTGTTTTCTTTCATTGGTGATATCTTAGTTTAACATACTTAAGAGATGCGAAAGTGGGATAATTCCGAAAATCACAGAAAAATCGCCAATAACTACATGAGTCTCATTTTGGAATTATCCTGAATTTTTAAGCATTGCCCCGCCTAGATAAATATTTGAGGTTATTGTTTTATTATTTGTTGATTTGTTTATTTTTTGGAAGTTGAGGACTTGCAAATAAATACCTTCTAATTTGTTATGTTTGAGTTTTATTTCGCATGTTTCCTCGCTTTAGTGTGGTGAAAAATGTTGTGTTTCACTCGGCAGCAAAGCTTGTTCAACTCTCGTGCCTTAAAACCCTCGCATCGCTCAAGATTCCATTTTATGAACCACTCGCTGCGCTCGTGGTTCAAATTCTGGAATCTTTCGCTTGCTCGAGTTTCAATATTTGCACGAGAGTTAAACAATCACTTTGCTCCCTAGTAAAACAAATAACTATTGGGTGCATAATTAAGGCTAACGAAAAACCCTCTTACTTCATGATTTTACTCTAATTTATCATATGCCCGGTTTAATTTATCGCCCTTATTAGATTAACACACGGTATCACATCATCAGCCTATGATAGTCCACTGCTGGACGTAGGCCTCTCCTATTAAGCGTAAAAACGCATTAGGAGGTAAATGCCCATAATCGCCACGCTGGGCAAGCGGATTGGCGATCGCAGTAATGTGTCCACTATGATGACGCTGCTGCCCATCATTAATCTTTTATCAAGTAATGGTCAGTGACACACGGTATACTCGTATTTATTTGATATTAAATATTTTGTAAAGATCATAATATTTGCCAAAATATGACGTATGACGCAAAGTTGCAAATATTGCCGGTACCTAGCCAATACCTTATCGTATGTAGCGAATAGTTTGGCACAAGCTGCAATTAGATAGTGATCGATTTATCCATCTGGATACAACTGCCATGCCATTGCGTTGATTGCGTAACTTTGTAGTGTTGCGTATTAACATCAACCTGCACTGCTTCCAATATACGGAGAAGGAAATTGATTAATGGACCATTTCTTACCTTGTCATAGTGACATGTCAAATGAGATTACTAGGGGCTTTCATATTGATTTTAACTGTGACATGGTAAGACGTATCACAAATTGACATTAAATTATCCACGACACTAATTCACAGCCGCTAAGAGCTGCATATAAACTTAAAACCTATTAAATAATGTTTTTTGTAGAAATGAGATATTCCTTTACACTCAGAAAATATGCTGATGATTGAGTAGAGCAAACCTAAAACAGTCACAATTTTCGTCGAGAACTAGATTTTATATACACTATATACAGTCTGGCTAAAAATAGTAGAAATTAAAAAGTAGCAACATCGTAGTGTCGTCCTTTTCAAATTAATATGCGTAAGAAAACGGGACGACACTACAAGACTGTACCTAATGTCCAAAATAAGCTTCAAGGTTCCCGGCTACGGGGATAATTATCTGTACATACCTACAATACCTACATAGGCTGTTACTAAAATGGTGATGCAAGTCTTAATCGTAAACGTAAACTTACGTTTAATATTATACTGAAGTATCGGGCATGACATGACGTTACACCAGTTTATCGTAAAAATGTGAGTGATAATCGTGAAAGTTTTAAATTAATATAATATATTATTATACATATGGTGATAGAAGATAATGAAACATGAATCTTGAACAACTTTTTACTATGGGACCAAATATGACAATTCTTGAACAAACGATCTTTCCATATATTGTGGTCAACCTATCTTAACCCATCTAAGTGGAACAATGATAGAATTGTCATTTTTGTAACAACCTGTATACTTGTATAATATACAAGTAACCGAATGTTTGCCCGTGCGTTTTTCATGCACTAGTTAAAGTAGAAGTTATTTTATAGATTGGTATTAATCGCTCCAAATAAGTGGTTAAGTCAGTTTTCAAGTACAAGTATACGTACCTACAGCACGTGTAAAAAACTACATATTATGAACAATTATTATCCAAAGTCTAATAACTTAATTTGCCGATACGGGTTTGATATTCTAAATAAACCAAACCTGTTACACTACACTAAACTATTGTAAAGAAAACCTAAGTGATAGGCATAACAAAATAATTAGATAAATTGCTAAATGAGCGGTTAAGTTATTTTAAGTGTGCAGAAATTCTGTTCTGTTCTTTATCAGGAGCTCTACATCACCAAGTATCACTTTTTGCATTCAGCAGGATGGTTGGATGATGAACATGACAATTTTTGTTTTAATATGCGCATAATTTCTGGTGGGCTCCATCATTAGAACCCGGCTATGACAATAACGGGACCAATATTCAGGTATGATGTTGTAAAAAATATTATGATGATAAAATAACAAAATATGTAGGACAATTATTATTAATGTAATGACGAATAAATTAGGCAACAAACATTAAAGCCGGTGTCACTTGTTAGTTTTAAGAATAGTCTTAAGTTTGTTAGGTATTATTATTTTTGGTTGCCCTGAAAATGAGCGTCGTGATAACCTAGCCCTGACTCATGCTGAGTGGCAACCTTTTTTGGTGTGTTTATAATTTTATAAATATCTCTGTAAGCGTAACTATTTAATCACCAAATAAATCATATTCTATTGTATATTCTATAAAATAATCAGTCAGTCAAGGGTTCGTACTCCTTTTTTTAATTTTCTAGTCGGTGATTAGGTACATGTTTGTTCCATGGATGTCTCATAAATCATATTGGCTTATTTAAATTGAAAACTATTTCAACATTCAACACAAAAATGATCTATAAATAAGTCTCCTAGTACAAAATGTTGTACAAAATCTGAAATTTCATCTGAACTTTTATTAATGAATAGGTAGTAGGTAATAAGTTCTAATTAAACAAACTTAACGATTGTCACTGAGCAGGAGATAAAAAAACTCGCTCAATCTCACTTCGCTAAGCGAAACTGATACACATATTCCATTTTTTTTTTATTTACATCACCAAACACAATCAAATTTAGGGCAATATAGAAAAGAGCCAAAAGGTGTCTTTTTTCAATAGCAATGTAAGAAAACCATACAAGGATATGTTTCTATGGAAAATCTTTAAAACGTATTTTACTCGTAATTATTACAGTAGGTAACTATATTTTGTAATGGTTGTTACTAAACATTAATTACAAAATGGCAATAAAAAATAACTAATAATAACAACGAAATCATCTACAAGTACTGACTCGTGACGTTAACCGCTAACTAGGCATTCAATTAATCCATTAAAAACAATTGACTTTCAAAGCTAAAAGAATTCCTTAAATGACATTCAAATCATATGTCACTGTTCATTACAGCGACAGAACCACATAACTAACCTTTCCCCTGTCAGTTTATAATCTGAACAGGTTACTCTCATTTGTATAATTATTTACGAAACAGTGGTTACTTAACTAAAGTACGCACCATAGGTATCTAATATGTTTTCCTTTTAAGGGTTCCGTAGTAGACTAGGGAACCCTTGTAGTTTCGCCATGCACGTCTGTCTGTCCGCAGCATAGTTCCCGTCCTGACCGGCCGTTCTAGTACAAAAAATTTGCAATTTGGTATTAATATATATTAATCACACTGACAAATTGGTAGAATAAAATGTAGAAAATTTGTTTTCTGGTACACCCCCCCGTAGTAAAAGTGGGGATGATTTTTAGGGCACCCTAATACCATCTTGCGCTGACCTCGCCCCAGTTTTTTATTTGTAAATATGTATACACTTAATAATTTATTGAGTTTTATTTTTACTTTTAATTTCATTATTCCTTTTTAGATCCTAGTTGTATTTTATTGTTATTGATAAGTATTTGTTGTATTGTGCGTTTAATCACTGTAATGAATAAAGTAATATTTTCCCTTTAAAATAAAACTATTTCCTACATAATCGGCCCAGCCGTTTTTGAATAACTACGGAACCCTACACTGAGCATGGCCAGATATTTTAGTTTTCCAGTTTTTTTAGTTTTTCCATTTCAAGTAGCTGGAACACAGATTTAGATATTCAGTAGATGCAGTAAATAGCGCCATTTGTATGGGAACCAAGCGTGCCGACTTTTTAGCTGTCACTGAGACGTCACGGTCGGCATTTAGTGATGAGAAAACCTAAACGATTCAAAGACACCAATGCCCCTCCACCTCGCAACATACTGCCGTCTCTCTCGTACACATAGATTTTGTATCTGTGAGCTTGCTCGCTCACTATCATATTTATTGTAGAACGAACAACACTAGTCGCAAAATTTGACGGACGAATGAGAAAAGGGCTGTACTACGAAGTCGAAGCGATACGCGATAGATAGTATCGCTAGTCTCATATTCATCATCTCTTTAACACACATGGTCGATCAAACGCTTAAAGCAAACGCAGCAATGCAATGTAAACACCGGTTTGTAACGTAATTCTATAGTTACTTAGGTACATCCTTGGAAGCATAAATAAAAATTCGGAAAAAATGATTACAAATGAATTCACGCACAATATTATTAAAAAATTACTTACGTGTGATGGGAAATATGTTTTTGTTTTTGTGCACTGAAAATATTTGGGCAGGTGCAGTTATTTATCATGCAATGAGGCATTTTGTATTTTTTTTCTTACGTGCGGCAGCAACAGCTGACGTATGTGAACTGTCATTAGAAATGGCCATCTCAGTGGCTGCCACTGAGTTCGGACACGTGAATTAGATACATTTGCTTCTTCTAGTGTATATTGATTTCTGTGGCTGGAACTAGGTAAAACAAGCATGGTCAGTAATCATAAGCAAGTTATGGTCATCAAAAACTCCTAACAAAGCTATTGGTGTTTAGGCTGATACGCCAATGACGGTGGGTGCTTTATAGCAATTTTAATACACCCTTTTGGAAATTCTTCGTAAGTACGCCCACTACATCTACAAGGTAGACCAATGACCTGACGCAGGACTGACCACTGTAGCAATTTTTGGGGGAGGCCTATGTCTAGCAGTGGATATCTTTCGATTGACATTATGATGATGTCCACCAACTTATTTTTAATGATTTACGTGACCTATGGGACCAATAAAAATAGAGCTACCCATGATGGCACTAGTGACTAGACTGTTGATGTGTCTATTTGCAACGACAACGAAAATGTAGAGCGCTAAACTTGAGATTGAACGCCTTATGACATAACTATCTACTATCTCGTGTCATGTGTCACTTTGCTGTCCCGATAAACGATCTTCTATGTTCTGCCTTTCGTGTATCGACAGTACATCAAACTGACAAGTCTCATTAAGACTGTGATTCTAAACATTTATATTGATTTGAATAATGCGGAAATACAATTCGATATCGTTTAGTTATATTGTTTTACTTTGTTGTCATTCAATAGCCTAGTTTAGCAATATACCTGTGCTTACTCATATACACCTAATAGTTTGTATACATATGTATAATAATTAATATCGGTACCTACCCTAACAGCTTACACCCTAAGTAATATAATGAAATTAGAATTTAACTTTAAAACTACTGGTAGTTTCGAAGTAAATCGGCTATACAGACAGACAGACACGTCAGACACGCGACTGGTCCAATAAGGGTTCAGTCTTTTTCCTTTTCAGGTACGGAACCCTAAAAAAAAGAACAGCTCTGCTGTTATCGATATTTCGACTTGTATCCTAAGATTATGATAAAGATATATTAACTATATCGCATTATGGTAACGTCGTTCATATGTATATTAAATGTACACCTTCCCAATCCTGTGTAATTGTGTTTATATTTGGATACATTGGCTCATGAGTAACACGGTATACGTATGTACTGAGATACCTAATATTGATTGGGGTTTTCCGGATTCCAGTGTCTCCAAAAATAAACACTGGCAAGGGAATATGTTAAGGATTGCTAACGAGAAGCTTTGTACAGGTTTTAACATTTTCAGATGACCATAACAAATTTTCACTTCGTGGCTTAAACTTCGCCTCACGCCTTCTAGACATCAGAACATCCTGTTCCGCCCTGTTTCCGGAAAATACATGCGAAAAATAGAAGTTATGTAGTTGGTATACTACTTTCAACACAGGAGACGAAATACACTCTGCTAATGCAAGTGTAAACAGAACATTGATTAATGGTTATTAAGACTTATCAAGGTCCGGAATGGGCGGAAATGAAGCTAAGTACCTATAAAAGAAATTCGTTCACGCTCTATCGCGATGAAGGCGGAGCACAGTAATGCGAACGAAACAATACTAACACCGAAAACAGCTTTCGATCTCGTATCGTTCTGTTACATACAGTACCCACGTAGCAAGTACATTTGTGTGTATTATTACTTCGTAATATGCAGTCGAATCTGCTGTAATCGTTTATGTTACGAACAGGCTAAACTAGTCTTAAAGCGTTAGTTATAAGGAGTTTGTAAATGCATAAGTCTATTTGCGGCGCGGAGTAACAAGCCGAGTTTTAAGCCGGAGACCTTGCGCGGACGCATTTGATAAACGGGCCATAAACACCGCTCGCTCTGACCTCCGCGCCAGTTCCGCTCGGCGCGGCGCGAGCGCAGCCTCCGCCCCGCCCAGCGCCACGGACAACGAGCGACAAATTCATCTACCTGTGCTATACTACCTTACTGGTAACGCGACAATATTTTAAATACCTTTAATAAAATCGTAGTGCTTCCGTTTAGAAGCTAATTGCCGGTAGAAACATTTAGACAGGTTTTCTAGTAGTTTCGACATACCTATACCTTCCTGCCTACAAGAAAAAGTTAAGCCTCGTCTTGGTTCGAACCGCTTTGATTTAACTCTAATGGTGCTTGTCCCAGCAGCGTTTCCAAGCAATAGTCTTATGCGTAGAATTTCACCGCTAACATAATACTATACATACATATACGAGTATACCATCTTTGATTCCCTGGCATTATTTAGTGACTAAAGTAATTATTTTGTATTTTATTTTGTTACAGCTTGTTGCACAATTCCTGTATTAAATGAGACCGCTAGATAATAGTACATTGTGCATCAAGGGAGGTAAGTACGGAATTACTAACGAGAGTGTTAGAAGCCCGACGCCGTCAGGCGGAGGGCTTTTATGACTCGAGTTCGTATTCCGCTTACCGACCGTGATGCACACAATGTTTTTCATCACACTTGCCGACAAAAAAATAAGTTTTAAGAAATAACATTATAAAAATGACGTACTAACATTTATATTACTCCCTAGGGAATTTCACTTTTCTATTACTCCCGCTGCGCGCGCAAACAATGGCGCGCTTAGGCAGCAAGTGTGATGAAAAATTCTATGGTAGTCCACTGCTGGACGTAGGCCTCTCCTATTAACTATGCGTACAGACGCATTAGGAGGTAAATGCCCATAATCGCCACGATGGGCAAGCGGATTGGCGATCGCAGTAATGTGCCCACTATGATGAAGCTGCTGCCCATCATCAATATTTTGTCAAATAATGGTCAGTGACACTTCAATCCCTTAGTCGACTCTAACGACACCAGAAGGAGAAGTTGGGGTGGTGACAAATGTATTCTTACTGCCGTCACCACACGGTATCCTTTTCCCTAGGCGTATAAAAGAAGAGGAGAGCTTACATTTACATATCTGACCGATATAATTTATTCGGGGTTTGTGAAACAGGCCCTTAGTTAAGCTGAATAAACGGTATTTAATGAAGCGTAAGTGACCTGAGTATTAGGTTGTATGTCCTTCCTTGTAAAATATCGCCTTGCCAAGTATAAGTTGAAACTGGCAATTGACACTCATACGCTAAATATTATGATACCTACTTTGCGGCACAGACATTCGTAAATAATTACAATTTTATCTTATGTAATATGAATATAACAATGGCGGAGGTATAGTTTATTAAGATTTATCTCAGGATGCTTAGCCAAGTTGCCAATCGCTAGCGCTTAGTAGCGTATCGTAGTTTTTCCTCTCTGTCACTCTTTCATATTAGTGTGACAAAGACAGTTAGCTGCCTTTCGCTTACGATTGACGATGAAGCGCTAGCGATTGGCAACTTGGCTAAGCACCCAGAACTAGTGATCATGTCCTATGGTAGGATACTGTAGCCAAATGACTGCCTATATTTTATGCCACTCGCACTCACATACATTATGCAAATAAAAATTGTATTTATATGAACCGTTATTTAGTTAAGTAGTTGAACAATATAAAAATGTAGTAGGACGAGTAGATAATTATATTCCGTTGTATACCGTGCCTAGACTAGACCGTATTAAAAACAATGTGTTAAAATAGAAATCACAACTACCAGATTCGACGCATACTGCCTCGTACTTTCCGGCCACAAAGTTACTGGACTTTATGTAAATGACGCCATAAAATTGACAAATACATGAATGTGCGAATTTTCGTACTAATATCACTTTATAGAATACGAGTACTAGTTTAGCAAATCTATTTTAATGCAAATTATATTTTTACGGGGTTCACTCTCATCGTACAGCCATACCAATTGGATCGTAAAAAAGCTCTTCAGGCCTACTACCGCGAAAATCTAAATACGTAAATTTCCAGGATTTATCTCTGTCACTCAAACGAAGGGTATTTTCCACACTATTTTACTAGTGTAAATAAATTAGAGGTTATGTAATATTTCGTTTAAAAAGGATAGGCTATTGTTGGAGTTTTAAAGTTTTCAACATATTACATAACGTTTTACCTTTGGCATTACACGTAATTTTTAAATTGAATTTGTACCTATTTATGTAAAAATTAAAACTGGCAGTTTGTATTACAAACTTTGTACAAAGGTCAGTTCAACATACATGCGCCTACTTACTGAAATGTTTCCAGCCCAATGGCGTAAATGTTAACCTTTTCACGAATTTAAAACGATCTGAATTCACACACCTACTTAAAAGTTACTTAATTAGATTAGCGGCTTGAGGGGCACGACACAATGCATTGCGCTACGTGTTAGATAACACGTTACGTCCCGGAGCGGCCGCCGGTCGCATAATCCTGCCTGTCTCACAGACCGACCCGTTTGCTTGTTTTGTTCTTGCTTTTCCGGATTACCACAGATAAAGTAATCTAGTTGGACTGAAACTTACTTAGAAACTTAGAAATAATAACGAGTAAGTTCGATAGAGCTGTCGGCAACTTTGAGTTAAAAGTTAAAATAAGTGTACATATGTATGTATTTTACTGCTTTATATACACGGACGTCATGATCATGACTATGATGAGTATACCGACAGACTCATTCGGAGGTAATGCTCTGGGCAAGTATTATTATACTCTTTGGGCAAGTGAGTTGGCGATCGCACAATAGTGTGTCCACTATGATAACTTGATAACGCTGCTGTCCATCATCAACGAATAGTCCGTGACAATTCAATCCCTTAGTCGCCTCTTGCGACACCCACGGGAAGAGTTGGAATTATGACATATGTATTTTTACTGCAATCACCACGCGGCTTCTAATCTGAATTATAATTATATACTATTGATTATTGATATTGAAATATATTTATAAAAGTCTGTCAGATGCTTGATAGAACCCGGAAGGATTTTAATGAATCAATTCAGATTTAAATTGATACGAAAATGTCATATAAAGATCACTGGATTTCAGCTTTTTTTATAATAAGTCAGTAAAAAACGCGTTTGTGTCTGTCGTCACTGTCACTAGTATCTATAGGTATTGTCCGGTGTAGAAATAGGTACTTATTACTTATGGATGGATAATAAGGGGATAGTTTAAATCTTTGCCAATAAGTAGAATAATCAGTGTGATCAATGTGATCATATCAACCGATCTTTTCACAAAAAAAAAACTTTCCGTATTAGTGCCACGTACGTATAGTGTAAATAAAACATTGTTTCGTCAGTCTCTGGAGTATCATTCACGCACCACTTTAATTTAAGCTTTGTCTTTGATACTTAGCTTACTATAATAAAGTGAACTTGGATACATATAAGTAGGTAGGAACTTATTTTACATACTTAAAATAGGTATAAAATCAATAATTAAAATGAATACACATGTTAATTAT
This sequence comes from Thaumatotibia leucotreta, assembly GCA_025490895.1. NCBI lineage: Eukaryota > Metazoa > Arthropoda > Insecta > Lepidoptera > Tortricidae > Thaumatotibia > Thaumatotibia leucotreta. Next base: position 91,818 of record JALPQI010030844.1, read on the forward strand.
TGAAACTTCGAGCTTGTTATTTTTTCACTTCCAAGCCCGTCTCTATTTTCTGAGTAGGTATAGGTACTTCACTGCTAATTCAACGTTTCTGGGAAAATACATTAACAAAGAATTATGCACTAAATCTACAAATGAAACTGTATATAAATAAATCGAACAATGAATTACTTGAATCATTTTATATTATATTATTCTTAATGTTGCTCACATGTTAAGTGAATTGCAACTGAATCGTTCTCAGTACTTAATGTTGCTTTCAAGGTTGCTTCATACTTGGTATCCTATTTGTATTTATATCAATAAGTGCACGAACAATGCTTATCATCATCATCATCATCATCATATCAGCCGAAAGACGTCCACTGCTGAACATAGGCCTCCCCCAAAGATTGCCACAATGACCGGTCCTGCGCCACCCGCATCCAGTGCTTATACCGGTATTAAATAATCAGGTCTCGCATTAATCGCTCTCATTTCATGAAAAAAACGCTTATTTTAATTTGATCTAACAACACTCATCAGCAAACAAACCGGTAGTTACCTATATTTATTATTATCATCTCCACCATCGTGTTAAGGTGGAGATAATATACCCATACACATATACCGAGAATACCCACACCGCCAACGACCGATGCCCGTCACTAAGACGCGTACATTCGTACAATATGTGTTATCCATATTCTGGGACTCGTATTGTTCTGTACAGCACCTCTCTGACATATAGTCCAGATTTTTTAGGGTTTCGTAGCCAAAATGGCAAAAACGGAACCCTTATAGTTTCGCCATACATGTCCGTCTGTCCGCAGCATAGCTCAGTGGCCGTAACCACTTTAAAATAAAACTATTTCGAACATAATCGGCTCAGGCGTTTTCGAATAACTACGGAACCCTCCACTGAGCATGGCCCGACATTCTCTTGGCCGGTTATTGGGTTTTTTGTTATTCATAGTTAGCAGGAATCAAGGTAATACATACGAAGAGAACGAGCTATGGACTTTTGTGAACTTAAACAAAGCTTTGTAACATGTTTCATCTAAAACCTAAGCCATGAAACGCTTGCGTTGGGGCAAAGCACGTATGTACTTAACGTAACTATTCCAGTTCTTAAACTCAAAGGCATGGACTTGTATGGTGAAATAAACTAATTTAGTTGTCAGTGAGAACGATAGGTACTGATCTCTAAACAGATTTTATACTACTAATTATCATTTCAAAGTGAGAAAATAGGTGCATTCATTCCCGTTGCCTGTAAGGTTTTGGGCTGAAAGGTTTTTGGTAGTTTCAGAAGGATTGCAATTTTTTTAAATCACTTAAGTAGTACTTATAGTTTGGTGTAGTTATATAATTAAGTACTTAGTTCTAACTATACTTAGGAATTTGAACAAAATTCTAAAAACATCTGCTATTCAGCCTCACAAAATCAGACTGGTAACCGGAATGCACATATTTTTTGCCTACCTTGTGTATATAGGTTTATCTATGACTCTAATAGTCTACGCGCTTTCTAAGTAACTATCTATCCATAAACCAAATATTTAGGTATTGCAATAAGTCGAAAGACGAACTGAAAACGCCTGGAAAAGCTATTGGGCAATGAAAGACCTCATGAAAGGAGACCTACCTCTGTCACTCAAACGTAGGCTCATGGATATGTGCATACTTCCAATCCTCACCTACGGTGCTCAGACATTGTCTTTGACGGAAGCTCAGAAGTTCAAACTCGGGGTTTGCCAGCGAGCTATAGAAGCATATTAGGTGTAAAACTAAGGGATCGTATCCGGAACACCACGCTGCGTTCCAAGACACAAATTATTGATGTAGCTCGGAAAACGGCTAAGTTTAAATGGGACTGGGTGGGTCATGTCTTCCGCATGCCAGATGATTTGTGGGCCAAAATAACCACAGAGTGGGTGCCCCACCATCGGAGACCAGGCAGACCGCGTCGGCGATGGCGGGATAACTTAGACTCCTTTTTAAGAGATTGGGCGGAGGTTGCACAGGACCAAGAAGAATGGAAGAAAAGGGAGGAGGCCTTTGCCCAGCAGTGGGACACAATGGGCTAATATAATAATAATAATAATTACGTTTATGTTTATCACTAAGGACCATCCTCAAGGCAAAACTAAAATTGGTTTCAATTCCTCGCAATTTTTGGCTTCACCTGCCTATGAATGACAAATAGTACAACAAATATCATACCCCAAGCCTGTTAGTTCATTCAACGGTGTTCGACCCCCGACCTCCCGTCTTGCAACCACACGTCTTATCGCTCGGCTACCAGTTCATAAACCTCACGAACCGTGTTACAGATTACACATACTGGTTCGCTTAGGCGCCCGCTCGCCTGGGGCGTATGCGATTGTAATACGAGTATAAGAGCCCAGCGGCTATTATCGTTGTCGCTGCCTCCGGACCCACTCACCGGATAGTGGTCGGATTTCAAAGAGTTCTCCGTCAAGGTCGCGTGCTATTACGAAATAGTCGATGGCACAAAATGGAAAAATAATAGACAGGACCGTAAACCACGTAGTGACCGTAACAGCAGGACGTGCCTCCATCTTACGACAGAACTACGAATACTATAAAGAATCACAGAAGACTGCCGAAATACCAAACTGTAGGTTCATAGGGTTAGGTTAAGGGGAGTTCAATCCCCTGCTCGTAGTATGTGAAGTCCCCAACAAGTGGTGTAGTGGATAGCTAATGGGTATAGGCCATAAATATAAGTAGAACTTTGATGATTGTGCTATTTTAAATCGAGCGAAGGGCCCCGTGTTACGTATACATTTATTTTGTAGATATGATTCGTTTGGTTTACATAATATACATATATGTATATGTAAAGTGTCAGGAGGAGGTATAAATATCTACATCGAAGACAAAATTTTACATATATATAACATAATTTATAATCATTGTGTAATACTAATATAAATATTATAATATCTATAGTGTAGTGTCTGTACTTATGAAGCCGCATAAGATAGTTGTAGTGATATTGATATCTAAACTACGTATTGAGGTCGCTTTGGACACCTAAAGTAGCTAATGGCCACTCGCCGAGTTAGCACGAATTTAACATAATGTGATACTAGCCATATGAGTATAAGGCCCAAGTAGGTACCTAATTGGGTCCTTACTTGTAACTACACAGTACCTACTACAAATGCGAATGCACAAATGCAAATATCAGATAAGATTATGTTGAAGATCAAGTTATCTATTCTGTCCGAGTACCTACTCTGAAAATGCTGAAACGTAATACTTTACTAGAATGCGCATTCATGTTCAAAGGAAGCTTAGGTATGTTAGGATAAAATTAATTGAGTTAATAAAGGTAGTGGTACAATCTTACACAAATCTAAAATAGAATGATGGGAAGCAGCATCATCAATATCATATTAGTGCCACTGCGACCACCAAACCGCTTGCCTAGCATTGCGATTATGGGTATTACCTCGTAATGCATCCATACGCATAGATTATCCAGGAGAGGGTTATGTCCAATGTCCAGCAGCCCAGCCGTGGACTGAAATAGGGTGATGATGATAATAATGATTACTTAAGAAAACAACCGCGACCAAGCGACCAAAGAACAAATATTTGTGATAAAAACACAAAAAATTCGAATCCTGAACCTCCAGCTTTGAAAGCAGGGTCACTACCTACCAAATTACAGAGGCTAACAAATATATTCATATACATACCTATATTCATATAAAGCGCTTGTGGTCTAGCGGTAAAACGCACGGCTGCTACGCAGCGGTCGTGAGTTCGATCCCCGGCTCGTATTCATAAGTGCTTTGCGGTGAAGGAATACATTGTGAGGAAACCTGCATAGGTACACCTGCGGAGAAATTCAAGGATGTATGTGAAGTCCCCAACAACTAGGTACTGGGCCAGCGCTGGGACCACGCAAAACAAAATGGGCACGTTTGATGTCGAGTTGCGAAAAAAATTACTAGAATACAACGACAACATACCTATATTAATTGAGAAATAAGCTCATATTATAACTATACATATAGGAACATGAAGGTTTTGCTATTTAGAAACTTTCTTCGAAATAGGGACGTATAATCTGGCGTTAGTTGATATACTTGGTATGTTTCTTTGTATTTCATCAGTTTTTTTTGATATGCAAGTCGATGATTGCTTTTCGACTCCTTGGTTATATGTAAAAAAAAAACATACCTACTTACCTAGTCCAGAAAATTCGCGTACCGAAGTATACAAGTACGGTAGGTCAATACGTAAAGTGCTTATTTCTGCCTAACTACAATAGTGTAGTACAATTCACTTTCGTAGACTTAGTATTAGTCCCTTAATGACTAAAAAATAGGTTTAGGGCATGTTATAAAAGAACCATCAAACCATCGGTACCCCAATGAATTGTCGTAATGCTTCTTTGTGTCTCGCAACAAAACATGAGCATAAGACACGGCCGCCGGACTGCGCATTTATTACCCAGCCTGTTATCGATCGGCGCGTACGATCTGTCTCGCGAGTCGCGAGAGACTCGTTGCTCAACCCGTCCGCAGACTAAATTCTCGAGCGCTGAACTATTTCGTTTACATATCGCAATAATTACTTGTGATCGAACGTACTTACGGACAGAATCGCTTTTCACGCGTAACGATACTTTAAAATATGCTACGCTGCCGCTGGTATTTTAACTGGGTAGGTACTACTGTTACTAGGCTTAGCCATGATGCCATTCTGCAATCGCATACGAAAACCGATAAGTAATGTAAGTTATAATGGAAATGGTCACGTGACTTTTCATTCGTAATTCGTCATTTTCAAACATTTATCACTTTTCGCTTATCGTATGCGATTTCAGAATGGCATCTTGGCTAGGCCTGCTGAAAGGAAAAACTAGCGTTTTAGCTGAGGCTATAGGATAGAAAAAGTTGTATGTCTTTACTATGCTTCTTAGTTAATATAATACGGTAAAGTACGAGTATGTATATTTCTTATTGACTGATTTAATACATTTCATCCGTTGGTGAACTTACTATGAATATTATTGAATACGCCCGCGTCAATTTCACCTTTTGTACTTAATGTAATGACTCTTCCTTTCAGATTATCTGTAAAGATGTAATAAGCAATTTCAAAAAAGACCATTACAAAATAAAAATTACATAGTTAAAGGTTCAAATTAAAACAAAATTTGTGTTACTATGTTACCTTAACATACAGTTTGTATGACTAACTTTCGTAAACCAATAGAAAGATCGTGATTTTTGTTTTGACTATGCCTTTAACAATTTACACTTTTTTGAAAACGAAAATGCTGCAGGACGCGATTATACGAGTAAACGAGATGAATGTAATAATATGGCTTGTCGATGTTGGGCAAGTATGGAAACGCTCCATTAACTGTAGAATTATACGAGGTAGTTGTAATGTTAGGGTTGAAAATTTTTGGAATATTTTGAAACTGTTTTGTCTGTATTAGTCCGCAACTCTATCTTATTATTATTAATACGTGTTACACTAATCATTAGTGTTAAATACCGAATTTATCTGCACGTAAATGTCATTCTTAGTAAATGGATTTAATATTAATTTTACAGTCAATACTTGGCTCAAACTCCATGATTAATTTCGCAACTGTTAACATGTCGTATTATAGATAAGATAATCTCCAGAGTTGAAGTGAATGACTACACACACATCCAACATAAGTGAAGGGTCCACAGAAAACACATGCCCAGTGCTTAAAAAAATCAGGGCAAATTCACATCTTCTTCTGTTAAAAGTAAGGTGGTTTTTCCTTCTGTAATTTGAATCGACTAGACGTGTTCTTTCCGTGGACCCTTCAAGTACTAATTGTCATTTCTCATAATTATAGTCTTGTGAGTATCATTAACTTTCTGTAGATATCCATGTACAGAAAGTTAATGATACCTAAACTGAATTTTGCGTTTCTATTTTTTACTATACTTTACTAATAAATATCAAAATAATGGACTTCCTGGAAACGCTTAACGTTTGGACATGGTCATTCCACACCTGTCAAACTAAATATTTAGAAATAGGTACCGTAATAATATTGCAAACATGGCAGTGAATGAATGACTTACTTAATGTGATTTAATTCAAAATATCCAAGCAAAATTCCTTTAAAAACGTTTGATCGATCCTGCGGTTTTGAAATTAAGTACCTAGAATTCATCACGAATACTAGCAGCAACTACGAAACAGAACACAAATTTCAAAATCCCTCTGTGTTTACATGGCATATGGTTGCGTGTGTAACTCAGCACATCCACGTTTAGTTATATTATATACAAGTAGTAATTTGAAATTAGACTTAAATAGTACCGAAACTGCACCAAAAGAGAGAGGTGGGCATTGCAATTCTTTCCCATCGTATTTTCGATTCAGATTGCAATATGAAATGAATTTGGATATTATCGTGAATTGGTATGCCTATAAGAGTAAGGATTAATTAACTAACTTTGAAACCTGGGCCTCTTACAGTAATAAATGGGTAGACAGCACTCATGTAACACCTCCGTATTTGCAGACTGTCATAGGCTACAGTAGCTGCTTACTATTACTACTATGCTGCTTATTGAGAGGGGTAGAGAACGCCGACCATATAGGTAGGTTTTAATGTTTAGTAGCAGAGTCACGCAGAGTGGTCGGCCTCAAGTACATACAGTAAAACGCTAATATTGAGCTAAAGTAAACCTACTAAAACTGAACACTGCTTATAATAAGTTCCTGTTCATTTTCCGAATAAGAAAAAGTAAGGAATTACGGACCACTCACCAATAACTGGCCAAGTTCTGTTTAAAGGTTAACAGAGTTCACTTAATAAGAAGTTACTGAATATTATAATACAAAGTTATGGACCGTTACTGAAGATTAACCCTAGTTACAGTGCGCAGAGTAGCCTCGTTGTTAACAAGGGTTTACTTTCTATCCGGCTCGCACCAATATGCGAGTACGAGCGGGACGTATAGAAAGTAAGTCCTTGTTAATAACGCGGCAGCAGCTCATGGTACATGGCTCACACTGAATTCGATTTATGCAAGTTTGAAGGTACGCGACACACTACTAGATCGTTAAACACCTGAAAGACTAGCAAATCACTAAGATTCAGTTTTTGTACATAGCTACGTTATTTAATACATTGCACAATATTATGTAAAATTTGTTCATATTATAAATTGAAATCGTCGAATTTTATAAAATACACGGCATGTGTAATACAAATACACCAATTGTTTGTTGCCAATTTAAGTAGCAACATATTGCATTTGGATCTTGAAAGAAAATGTGTGGTTCTATTTTGTAATACCGAGCAATTAACACATGGTTGTAACAAATTTAAATAATTTTGAGCAACATCATCGCTTTGCCGCGTACGCTACATGTCTGTTACCTATGCGTAGATATAGTGCGAAATCTTTTTCCTTCGTATTTTCACGGAAGCGTCCAAATTTATCTTTCTGTCTCCTTTCGCTTCAATGCAATGATACGGAAGTTCATTGTGACAGAAATATTCATTCGGATATATCCGTGAAAAGCCAAAGGAAAAGGATTATGCACATCTGTACCAGTACTATGT